>JAEOAE010003382.1:0-12307 GCA_036365155.1 Meriones psammophilus
GTTCTTCAAATTCCCAACGTGCGACCAAGGCGTGCGGCTGAGAGAAACTCAGGTTCTAGTCGGACTTCGTAATATTTTCAAGTTGGATTTTCAAGTACTGCGCAAGACTTGCAGTTTGAAGTCCTTGGAGAAGCTGCAAACCCCCTACACGGAGAGTGCGGGTAGAAAGACAACTCGTTAAGCGCGGGACAGCTCAAATCGCAGGATGATTAGCAGCTACAATTTTATGAGAAAGTGTTAAATTCGTCGTTGATGGGAGTTGTGCACAAATGGAAGTTTCACACAGGTCACGTCTACGCGCGGCAACGGCGCGCATCAAAGCACACGCATCAACGCAGTCGAAGCATTCCGCCATGCCAGTTGAGCAGTATAATTTGTAGGTTTTTGTCAAACCAAGTGGACACAAGCACACAGACACACAAGCGGAGTTCTACGGAAGCGAGAGGACACTTGCACCGTACATGCAGCATTTCAGAAAAGATGGCAGTGAGGTCACATCGTTAAAAAAAGCGTGGTAGGGTCCAAAGAGGTTCTGCAGGTTGCTGACGGAATGTAGTATATCCTAAAAATTTTGCATTCCAGTAGGCGCCGAAAATGTCACTTGTTTGGTCGTCAACTCATGTGCGCACTGGAAGAACAAAACAACTACTTATGCGCAGCGGAGCTGCCGTCTGATTACGAAATGACGGACAGAAGTGCACTCTCGTCAAGACTCAAAATGCAGACTGCCGTTTAGGCAAACTCGCATTGTCAAGGTTTTTTCATTTCCTGTTCTGTAGGCTTGACGACCAATCCTTCGGATACGCCAATGCCGCCAGCAGACAAGACAACCTCATAAAATGCTTGAGTGGCGTCGTTGGTTTCCAGGTAATACTGGGGCGTATCCGTGGAGAGCCTCTGAAAAGTCCTCCGACTTTCCCATTTTGTGTTGTAAAATGTTCTGACGTGCCATACATCCTAACGCGGGCGTTCTTCAATAATATCCAGATGGGCAGCGCCGCTTGCGTATGGATTGAGGTTGGGCGTCTAAACGTGACCGCACGTGTCCCACGAAACTATCGTGTTTCACGCGTTCGTATGTTCAGGCGGACTCAGGCGGGGGCCTTCCGAAAAGCGGGCAGCCAGCAGCATCCACGGGAGCTCCCATGCCCATCACTGCGGAGGAAGAAGCCTTCGCGAAACGCGTAGCAGCTGCACCCGTGGTAGGGTCCGCAGAGGACTTCTTGCGAGGACCCCACCTCCTTCACTGGACAAGGGAGGTGAGGCTATATTCTCACGTTAACAGGACTACCCTACACCTATGCTCGAAGCAGAATGTTGCTTATAAATCACAATATTAACACTGCCGCGTAGAGACATCTTTGATGTACTATCATATCTAGTCTCGACCATCGATCTCTTCTGCGTACTGGTACAACTTATTGGGTCGACTGCCCTGCGGGATCATCTACGGAACGACGCTGCTTAGGGGGTATAGTCGTTAAGGGAGATCATTAAGACGTTTGTTGTCCGTTGGTTCTCGTGCCACGCCTACTAATTTACCTGTGAGTAGGCGTGGCGTCTGTGTTGATGCCGGGGCGAGCCACGCACGGCTTAACAGTCAGTAATTCTCATGTGCGGCACAATGTCCTTTCACAAATGCATACGAAGAAAGCTTCGTCGTCGAAGAGGCGCGGCGGGGTTTATGAGACCGTCTGCCCAGTACATCCTTTCTCCTTGATCGAAATGCCATTCCTACCACCGCCGAACGGTGCGGACCTAACTATTATTATGTGTGTGTGTGTGTGTGTGTGTATGTGTGTGCGTTCGGGGTCGTGCGTGAACGGGCTACCCACCAGGGAAATTGTCGTCCGTGAGGGAGCGCGGTGGTAAGAATCAGTATGCGGAAATAAAAGCTGCAGATCTGCGCACCGCGTACGCGTTATATCTCTTAGAAACAGATTTGAACCACTACCGTCACCTTTACCCCTTGAAAAATGATGAGAAAACAACAACCGGAGGCCACTTAAAATATTCTCTCGCCCCTCCTGCAAAGCCGTCGCGCCCACTTTGTGGCTCGAGGACCCTGGACTACTGTCGAAAATTTTAAGAGAGGCGCATCAGACGCAGATGATATCGTATCTGCCGAACTCAGAAATCTTCTGCGCTGCGTCAGGTAACAGCTTATAAATTGACAAGCACACGTGTACTAGCATCCCTATTTGTATATTTATCCAAACTGTGTACTGTATCATTTATGATGCCACTCTCCGTGCAAGGGCAAATTTGACATCAACTACAGTAGATGACGTCTGTCTACAAAGGAGAAAGTCTCTGCATGTCGTCGCATTGCACTGTGATTATAACGCGCGTACTCGCCTCCGCGTTGACTCACAGCGCGTCTCCGTCTATCGGTCAAGGAGCGTCCACAGTGTAAAAACACTGAAAGAGCGCAGTGAACAGTAGTGTCAGCACCTTTCACTGCCACCTAATGCCCGGTGCTATGTGCTGACGATTCAGCGCTTCGCAGTTGCCCGGAAACAAGAGATTGATCGCGTGCGGACAAAACCCGACCCCAGGCAGGTGAGGCCCGCGCCATGCGACTGGAACAACCCCGGCGGAACAACCTGCAGGTTCACTTACTGGCAAAGTGGACAATGGCTGCTCTGAAAGTGGTGGCAGAACAAAAATGCTCAAATAGATGCGTCATCTTCCTCTATCCTACGGGAAAAAGAGAAACCAGTGCGCTCGAAGTCTTTACATGTCAAGACAGGCATAGCGACCAAGAAGATTCCGCTGCCTCCGAAGAAAATTTAGACTCATTTTTTTCACCGCATGTTTGAGAAACTGTCACTCGCAAATATTTCTTTCCTTTGGCTGACAATCCAAAGCCACTTTATTGTGCACGAGGGTCAACCTGTCGAGCGAGTACACGGACGCATACAAACAGCAATGCCATCGGGAGGTGGCATGACCGCTGCCTTCACGGGCGAAGCACGGAAGTGCCCAGAACGCCAAGTGTCTGTCTGACGAAAGTTTTTTGGGAATGTGCCATTCAGTGTAGGGACTGTTGATGGCTCAAAGTAACGGTTAAAGAAAAGGTAGAGGCCGAGATCGCAAGCAGCAGCCTCCCGTGATGATCAACGTGGTAGGCAGCCCTGCTGAAGAAAACTGTGGAAATGCAACACGACTGCCTGCCTGGATGAGGAGGAGGCAGCCACCTGAGACGCGTATCTGCGTAGGTTTTTCTGGAAACGGAAGTATTTGTCTAGAAAAAGATATAAGCCATGGGATTAGATGATAGTCGCGCCGGAAGAGCAGTCATGTCCCTTAGACTGTGGCTCACGAAGTAGTTATTGGTGTCGGCCCTTTTATATAGGTCCTAGCGTAAACAGGCATAATCTTTTAATACAGTTGGTCCATGCAATTTAAACACACAGTTGTTTTGCGGTGTTGCCTTTTGTCTGTGATGGCGGTTGCATATGCGCAGAATTCCTGAATATCGAGAGACACGTATAATTGCAGAACTCGTTTTTTTTTTTTGCATATGAACGGGTTTCGAACAGCACTACGCTTATTAGAAAGGGTAGCCTCGTGTGCATTTCCGCATTGCTGTACGCAATTACTGCGTCCACCTGCTGTGTGCCTCGGTGTGGAAAGCCATCTTCCGGGGTCAATTAATGATTTCTGCATCCGTGCAGCGCACGAAGATGTATTCGTTCTGGACAAGGGCAGACGTTCTGCCGCGTGTCTTCCCAGACAGTCTTCCTCTGATCATGGTTGGTTTCGCCATATGATCTGCCACTCACTAAGGCCCTGTTTCAGGTCATCAAAGTTAGTCAAACGGCCCCAGTTGTATGTGACGGCGTCGTGTACCACCACTTTTTGCCGCAGGAAACTAGTTATTTATGACACACTAGTCAGTGGCCCCGTATAGCCAAAACATGCAGCACCTATACTGATGCTCTATTTTACTGCGGACTACGATGACACCTTGATAGTCTATGAGATTACTGGCAAAAGCGGAGTCGTACCTAACACACTGCACAGGTACACAATTTAGAAAGCCTCCTGTCATTCAACAAGGCGTGCTCTTTACTCAGTCTTCGTAGCCACCATCTACATTGACCACAGATACTAATCTACACAGGTGTAAGTGAATCACACGCCCGATACAACTGGCCGTGGTACAAGGTGTCAAGATAAAAGACATACGTCTGAATGCAGATAAAGCGTAGCTACGTCTAAATGCAGACCCTGTCGTCACACACTGCTGCTGTTCCTCGATGCGCCGAAAAAGCATGCAGTAGTATGAGGGGACACGCCGGCTAATCGCCCGCCGAGCAACGAGTGTGACTTATCGCCGCCGCCATTCGGCCTTGTAAGCGCTTGGTTGCAGTAGACCCGATGATTCGTTGTCACAGCCGTAGACAAGGTTAGTTGAACTGTAGTATCACACAAGATGGGCGGGCGCGTACCACACATACACTCTATGGAGTTGATGCACAACAAAGAACTACAATATAGTTGGACTCGTTGTTTACATTTTGGCATGACCCCGCGACAACCTACCGAAGCGCATGCCCCCGCACAGGTGACCTTCACTACGGCCGCTGAGGTGGCGTCACACACCCGTCCGTCTATGTCTTGATAACGTCAGTCTTCGGTGTCTCCGTGTTATGGTGGACAGCTGAACCACATCAAGCATGCCCCGTTTAACGTCATAAAACAATTGGTATCTCTGCATGCTGAAGTGCCAGTATTACACACTTCCACCAACCATGTTTTCAATGTGCCTGAAAACATGCAAAGGAATGTATAATTCTCGTCATAAAGCAGTGTGGGTTACAGCTCGTGGTGTCAACTTGTGTAGCCATAGGAGTGAGCTGGTACTGCAGGGAAGGTGGTGTGTTCCCATGTGGAAGACAAGCGTGATGTTTTTGCCTTTGTTC
This sequence comes from Meriones psammophilus, assembly GCA_036365155.1. Classification (NCBI taxonomy): domain Eukaryota; kingdom Metazoa; phylum Chordata; class Mammalia; order Rodentia; family Muridae; genus Meriones; species Meriones psammophilus. Next base: position 4,932 of record JAEOAE010003382.1, read on the forward strand.
TAGCATATGTATGGCATTCACTCGCACCTATAAGCAGAAACGTGTGTACGTCAGTGCGTCTGTGTTCATGGTAAACCTGGCAGGCATGTAAACATTTGAACTGTACACTTGCAGCAGCGTATGTATAGAGGTGGCAGTCCCTCCCCAAAATCTGGGCTACACACACAGGCAGTATGTACTACCCTAGTGTATACTTCTAACAAAGAAAGGCACACGTGGTGTTCTCGTCACGTCACTCTTCAGCCGCCGTGTACTATCGGAGAGAGGGGCTGCATGCATAGCCGTTGTGCAGTGGTGCGCCTCGCCACCACTCTGGATTCGATGCGTGCAAGTGTCGCCGTCTAATTACGCATTGGGCCTTTTTCTCTCTTCTATATTATTTCTTTTCTTTGGTGATCCCCGCTGTTTACATTGTCTTCCTCCAGTGTCCAAAAGTAGAACTTCACATGCTATAACACGTTCTTGATAATTCTTCCTCCTTAGCTAGCCCCCATATGCCACTTTACTTTTCTTCCATTGAGGGTGCCGTCTTCTTTGTCCTGCTAATCCCATCTCTTTCCTTTTTGTTTCTCTGTGCTTATCGTTGTTCTAAGACGGTTTCTGCATGTGGACATTTTGCGGCTGAGATCTTGTCCAGTGGGATGGGACGACGACCACTGAAGCTGCACGGTCGCCACCGAAAAACTCCCAGTTTGTTCTAGTAGCCGACTAAAGGGATAAAATGCCGTACACCATGTTCATCTATCTTCTGCATAATGTAATGATCCGCAGGCTCACTTTAGGGATCAACATAACGAGGTATCCGCACAAATACTTGTATATCTGCACGCACATGTACGTATCTGTACATGGATATACTGAAGGTATACGCCTTCCGCTCTTGCAACTACGTAGAGAACGCCAACGATGTCTATCAGGAAGCCTGCACCGTCCCATAAAGGACAGCGCACGTCTATTTTATTTGGTTGATCTCCATATCTACTACTTCAGGTGGGAGTGACGATTTGTAATTTCTGTCCGCCAGCATTCGATAGAGCGCCAATTTTTTTATAGATTTTTTGCGGCGCTGAGATGTTATATCTCTGTCTCTGGGCGGAGCAGTTATCACCTTCTCTATTGAGTTTTTATTGGGTTGATAGAGTGTGAAGTTTGTGTGTTTGCACCCTTGCTGATACTGAAAACATTGCAGGTGTGGTTTGCCAAGCGTCGGCAGGCATATGTGCGGACGGTGGTATCTTGTCTATGAGTTTTCGCCTTGACACCCGGCGCTTGAATTGTGTGTCCGGTTGTACTGTGTCAGCAGGTGCAGCAGGCATTGCATTGTCACTTCTGCCGTACAGTTTGAAGAACTTTCGCACTTCACTGATAAGAGCTTTGCTAATAATGATGAACAGTAACAGAGAAAGTCATAGAGAGTAGGGGGTACGCAGTTGGGTAACATCAACTGCAGCCGCGACCACCAGAGGAGCAACACCCTCATGGACTCCAGCAGCAGAGAGGACCGACATTAACGTTAGGATGGCGAGCAGCTGCAGCATCTCCACGAAGACCACAGCAATAGATAGGTCCGTTTGAGGACTCCTGGTAGTGTAGATCCCCAGTAACATATGACGTGTTGTTCGCCCTCATGACACGCGTTAAACTGGAGAGCATTCTTTGCTCTTTCTTCCAGAAACTGCGATGATGTGGCATGCGCGTCCGTATAAATCTTATGTAAACTTTGTTTGTAGCCGCTTCTGACTGGTTCTTTGTTCTTGAAGATATGTCCCTACTTTTACTCTTCCGACTAACTGTTCCCTTGTTTGTTTTCCTGCGTAGGAAGGAAATTAGATGTAGAATTGGGAGAAACTCTGGGAACTTTCTCTGTTGCTTTACTCTGTTCTACCGTAACGCGTGCTTTCTTCCTGCTGAAGAAAGTCAGAGTCGAGGGAATTTCGGCTCTTTTCTCTTTTTCGTTCCCTACAGATTTTTCACTTCTGCCGCATCCTGCACATGGCTTTTCCAGATTTCCCTGTGTATGCATTGAATCATATACTGCGTCTCTAAGAGACGATGGCGTGGCCGCTTTTTCTTTCCATTTTCTAGCACAGCCGTCCATCGGAAAAACACTAGCGTGGGCCGTGTTGTTGAAGGGTAGAGCTCCTGCAGGCGTCGTGGCCGTCAGCTCTGCACACGGGAGACCTCTCCAACAGTAGAGCAGAGTGCAGAAGATTTCAGAACAGGAAGATAGCGAGGGCGCTAGTCCTGTGGCAGGCACGTGGCACCTGTCTTCGCGTGGATACAGTCACGAGGCTCTTTTCTGCGTGTTTTCAACAACTAGAGGCTGTGGCTTGCCATCCTGTTGTCTTCAGAAGATCATATGTGCACAGCACACCGCGTCCTTACGTGCCCACCTCACGCATACGGAGTGCTGAGTGCGTATGTCCGCTACTGCTACTTGGCAATACGCAGACGGGCGGTAAGAGCGGCAGCAGCAAGCTGCGCAAGTGCCGATGCCGCAGCCGTCAGAGACCTGTTGCAGCATTGTATTCCTGGCTGATGGTCGCCCCAATCGCAGGCTTCGGTGTGAGCAGAAGGTGGCAGCAGGAGCGCTGCTGGTGCAGCTTCCAGCCACCACCAGCAGGCACCGGAAACAGAAACGCTGCAGACCGGCGAACTGTGGACAGACGTTTGTTCTCACGCATCCAGAGCCTCCACAACGAGAGTAACAGTGCCGTCTTCTGCCCGTCATCAAGCTCTGCCTTATGTGGCACGGCCGCTGATTGGGCAGCGCTTGCTGCTGTAGACCCTGTGGTCCTGCTGTGGCTGCGGGAATTCTGTCTTCGACTGTTGCTGTTGCTCCTGTACTGTGTCCTGCTGCTGCGGCTCCACATCATGCAGCGTCCTGTTCTGCCTCTCGTGCTGCCGTCACAGTGTGTCCGCCATGCAACGCTGCGACTGCGCCGAGTGCTCCAGCTACTAGTATATACAGGGAATCTGACTCTGCTGTGAACCATAATGCCTCAGCAGCAGACATGTCAGCAACAATGAGGACAAAAAAGGCACCTGCTGCTGTGGCACAGAGGCAAGCCAGCACCCTCAGGCCACCTGCGGGAGTGGTTGCTCCTCCGTCGGAAGCAAGTGGTCTCAATGTGGTAAATTTGCCAGTACAGCGAATGTATACGAAGGGAAACACGCGACCTTCTTGTGAAAATCAGGACACGCTGCTGTTGCTGGACAACCTCCTTCCTCCTCCTGTATCTTCCTTGCCAGGGGCTGATGTTGTCTTAAGAGCTGTCAGGACGTCACGACGTCGTCTATTCCTGAAGGACATGTGGCGAATGTTGATCCTGCACACAGTCGATTCTCTTCTCGATTTTCTTCCCCTTTTTCCTACGGTTGATATGACTGGTCTAACGGCTCACCCGAACTCCCCTTCTGCCATCTCCACCTGTAGCCCGGGCTCTGATTTTCTTGGCGATCGTCCTACCCAGACTCCTGCATGCAGACTCTTCTTGTTTCTCCTGCTGCTTGTTCAATCGCACTTCTCTGTGGTCAAACGTCTTCAACAAAGCGAAGTAACCCGGAAGACCCGATGATTGTTTATCTCATACAGGCGCTGCCGGCTGGTCAGTTTGTGGCTCCGCAGTGCGCCACTGCACACCTTCAACTTCCGTGGAAGCTACGAATGCCGCACGTGCTGCGCACTCGTCTGCTGCTGCTGCGCTTGACCTCCCCAGACATACTAACCTGGCGGATGCTTTTTCCTGCTCCAGTAGTTCATCGCGTCCCACCGGCTGCTTCTCTTCCTACTACAGCGGCGATTGTTGGTCGCACTCCAGGTGCTGGCGCTGATTTGCCTCTTCAGAGTAATCCTTCAACTGTGTTTGCCGTCGCGTTTCTTTTCTCCTCGAGTCGCGCTGGTACCGCCGCTACCCCTTCTGTGGCTGGTACTGTTGCTGCGGCGACTGCCAGTGGTACCCCCAGCAATGGATATTGCTGCTACTGGAAATCCACTGTCCTGGCTTCATTACTACTGGTGATCGAGCAGTTGCTTTGGCTCGCAGAGAATGCGATGTTGAGGCAACCTCTGCGTTGCTGCGTGGGCAGAAGCTGCAACGGCAAGTCCCTAATCAAGCAGCAGCAGCCGAAATGGTAGCTCTAACGCAGCAGGTGCGGACCTAAATGTCTCTCGCCGCAGTTACGGTGCCGTTGCTGCTTCTCTTTCGGCTGTAACAACGGAGACTAGTGTGACGTCATCCTCTTGTGCCCCTCCGCTGCTGGCGCTGCTGCTGCGTCCTCCGTTACTACTGCTAGAGCTGTTAGTGTAGGTAATCTTGTCAGTGCAACTTCTGAGTCTGCTGCTCGTGACTCTTTTCTCCTGCTTTCGAAGCCACCATCTTCGAATGCGGCTGTTGTGCAAGCGTATCTAGGCGCGCAGCGGGCGCTGCGCTCCGCGGGCACTCGGAAGAGTTGCAGAACTCCTCACCGGCTGCATATTTTGTTGCGGCAGCAGGACACTCCAGTACGCCAGCAAGCCAGACAGTCCAGAAAGCTCCAGGGACCGCGGCAGAGCACAGCAGCCACTCTTATTTGCGCCAGCAGCGAGTAGTGATGGTGCACAAGCAGGCAGCAGATCGCGTTGTAGCGTGTGGCGCTGGAGGTGCGGAGTCTCTCACTGCGTCTTTATCAGGGGCTGCTGCAACTGCGGCGCTTCGCAGCACGTGCACGTCTCGTGCGACTGTTGCTGCCCTTGTTGCACCAACTGCTGCAGGTTTCTCCAGAGGACGAAGCGGGTGCCTCCAGAGCCGTAGACCCTCTCGTCGAGTCTTACCGTATGACATAACTTTTCAGCGGGAATGCCTTTCTCCTGATACACTTGCTCCGCCCTGGTAGCTTTTTCTCGCGTTGTAGCGTGTTCTAATACCTCTCCTCTTTATGCGTCTGCTCTCTGCTGCTACTTCTGCTGCTCCTGCAGGAAGGGACAGGCTCTGCTGTTCTGTCTGTGGGACGAGCGCTGTTTCGCATGTGATTGCGCCGGCGGTGCACCACCAGGTGAACCCTCGAACGCCTGTAACAGGATCAGGTGTATTTCCCTTCAGAAGCTAGCTGCTGTGGATGCAGACTTTCGGACACCACAGCAGCAGGAGCGACTGGAGAGAGCTTGACTCTCAGCAGCTGCCTGCAACAAAACATCAAAGAAACGACCGCCTGCGAGGAATAGCAATAGTCTGCAGGAAGCACGTCCTCTTTAAAGTCAGCGGCTGCGGTGTCAACAAATGTGAAGGAAAAACACTTCAAGTCCTCTTCCAAAGAGGAGGTAGAAACGGCAGCAGCCGCAGGGCAGTAAAACCAGTGGATATGCTGCTGCTGCTGCTGCTGGTGGGCAGCATCCTTCAGCAGGAACAATGCGACACCCTGCGGCAGTTGCTGCTGCTGTTCCAGGGGAATGGCAGCACGTATAGGTGGCGCGGAGCCAGTTGGCGGTCACTACTGCATCGTCCATTTACGTCAGTAAAAGCAGCACGTTCGATGGCGCCGGCGGCTGCAGAGAAAGAGCAGAAGCAGTTGATTCTAACACGGCAGCGGCCGGTTCTGGCGCAGCATCAACGGTCGCGGACAGCTCCCTTCGGTCATCCCGCAGGAGCGTTAGCCTCTGCTGCGGAAGCTGCAGAGCGCTGTAACAGTGTGAGGCGTAGAACTCGCAAAGCCGTCCCGTCTCTCTTTGGAAGCTGCAGAAACTTATAGCTTGACCATTGCCTTCAGACGGCAGCGGGGAGTAGCTGGCGCAGCAACAAGAGCAACTCTGTAGCGCGCTCAAATGCTGCTTCTTTTGCGCCCGTTAGTAAACGCATGAACGTCGCTGACGCTGAAGACTCAGTTGCTCTCGGTCCGCCAACAGCGCAAGCTGTGAGCACAGCACCGGCAGCGCAACAGCAGAGATCGCGGCAACAAAGCAACTCGAACAAAAACGCCTTCGTGTGGAGGCGTCTCCGAAGCGACATACGATGCAGCAGAAACAACAGCGGCGCCTGCGACAGCACCAGTCTCGTCATGGGAGGTGCAAGAAGGGTGGAGACAACTGACATCATCGCAGCAAGAGCAGACGGCGATGTATGCCGCAAAACTCCAACAGGAGCCAGTGTTTCTAGAGTCATGCAGGTTTACCTTGTACCCGCCTGGATTTGCCCTGTGCCCATCTGCCATTCGGCGTGTTTGTCTCTCTGGCACGCTGCAGCAGCCCGTATACATACCTAGTGCTGCATCCCTTTCCTCTGTGCAGCAGACGTTGCAGTGGCAGCAGCAGGAACGGTAGCCGCCGCCCTCAGGTGCGCAAACCCGTCATGTAGCAGCAGTAGAAAGCCAGACCGCTGATGCAGTATACAATCAGATCGGGAAAGCCAGCAACAGCATACGCATCAGTACGGGTAGCAGCAAGGAAGCGGGCAGCAGTGGCATTGATAGAGGTGAAGCTGAGATGTGGAACGCTTGAGGTTCCAGTGAAAAGAAAGAAGGGAGTGTGGTTGGATTCATCGAAAATACCACTGTTAGCGGGTATATATATCACTGGTACGCGCATGCATGTGTCTGCGCAACTGGAGACGCAGCTTCAACAATTGTTAGAAGCGCGTGAACGGCTAACGCAGCAGCTACATGACGGCAGCGAGATGCATAGCAATTTGTTCTTTTCTCTCTTTTCCCACAGGACTATGGGCAGAGCAGTTCAAGCAGAATCTGCGTTTCTTTCACAGTACTCTGTTGCTGCTTGCAGCTGAAGCAGTAGGGACTGCAACCTCTGCAGTTCTACGCTGACAGCAGCTGTGCACAGCAGCAATTGCAGACACTGCTCGTAGGCTAAGCTAGTGGAAGAGTTTTATGGAGAGGAGCAGCTCAAGCAGCAACGACATGTGGCAGAGGTGGCACACGCGCGAGACCAGCAGCAGCACAAGGGCAAATCTCACAGCAACACTCGCAGCAGGATCGTCCAGAGCAGGAAGCGGCAATAGGCAACGAGAGGCAGCAGCAGATGAGGGAAGCAAGAGACCCTGAACCGTCTATAAGTTCAGCGGGCTCGAAGCAAAAAAGCAGCAAGGAGACTTGGAATCAACGCTAGCACAGAAGGAACAGAATGCGCAGAACTCACCTTTGCAGCAACTTCGGCGTCCTGACCGTCTACAGAAAGAAGAATTTCTTTTTCTAGAAAAAGGATAGAAACTGGAGGGAAATGTGCAAGGTGGAAGACTCTTGCACACTACTCATTGGCAGTAGCTCGTCTGTCTGATTTGATTTGCTGGCCACACCACATGTTGGTGGAGGCACTCATATCATTGGAGAGTGGCGCACCTGATTCGACGAGAAATGTTTCAACGATGGGACCCTGCTGGGTTTGGGGAAGA
>JAEOAE010001313.1:0-129490 GCA_036365155.1 Meriones psammophilus
CAGCCTGACCTCAAAATCACACAGATCTGCCTGCTTCTGCCTCCACAAGTGCTGGAATTGAAGGCATGTACCAGCACACATGGCTGTGTCCTGGAAGTTTTAAAGAAAAGCAACAGTGTAAAAACAGCACTGTTTTAAGTGTACTGATGATCATTAAAATCTCATAATTCCATGTACTTCAATGTCAGGTATCTGATTTGTGTTTACAAGGCACTCCCTAAGATAGAAGAAAATAAAATAATATTGTAACAAAAAATAACATTTGAATCATATGGACATTACAGCTACTGACTTGAACTGCCAATCTGTTTAGTCTCATTCTATCTACTCAGATATTGTAAGAAGTACACAATTGGTGATCAGTATGTGTCCAAAACCTTCTAATAAGCAAAATTACATAGTAGAAACAGTGTTACTCATTTTCATGCAGTAACATTGTAAAGTTTAGTGAAAAGGAGCAGCTTATGAGAATCAAGAATATTGTTGTGGAGAAACCTTAATCCCTATATGACATGTCTATGATGAACAAAAACAAACTATGTTAATTCAATGTGGGAATCTTTTATTATTTTTATAAATTAAACTGGTAGATCATATGTCAAAATGATTCTAAGACACATGAGCATAGGGTTATTGAAAGAAACAGTGTCCCTGTCTTTCTCCAAGAACAATTGATTTGGTAGTAGTCCCCACTGTGAGTAAATTCTCTGAATGTGATAAATGGTCACTGTTAATTGGTTTTACAACTTCACTGAGAATTCATCAGCAAACTCATATTGCTGAAAAATACCTATGAATACTAGGTATTTGGAACTTCTGCTTGTCTTGGCTCACTTTGTAAATGAAGTATCATTCATACAGTACAAAAAATTTGTGAATGGGATTGCTGTGGTAAAACTCTGAATTATTACAATACTCTTCATATATAGGAGAAAACCTCTTATAGAAAAATGATGCTATAAAAAGTGATCCACATAACAAATGCTCTTACCATCACAGGGATCTTCAAAAATACCCATAATGAAGGGAATACCGTGAATGTGAATAAAGTGATAAAAATTTAAAATTTGATTCTTCTTTACCATTAGACCAAATTATGAAATTAATTCATATAGATAAATATATTTATTAGTGTAATGAAATGACTGTGGTAAATCTTTCACATGTGCCAATTTTCTTTGCAGGCATGAAAGCAGTCATACTAGAGAGAAACCCTTTAAATGCACTCTATGTGGTAAAGCCTTCAGCTATATCACTGTTCTCATACAGCATAAAAAGAACACACACAGGAGAGAAGTCTTACAAATGTAATCAATGTGGTAAAAGCTTTGCAAAAACAGTCATCTCATGCGGCATAAAAGAACACATACTGGGAGAAACTTTATGAATGTAACCAGTCAGCCTTTGCAGAAAACAGGACTCTCTTAAACCATAAAAGAACACACACTGAGAGAAACCTTATGAATGTAACAGTGTGTGGAAAAGCCTTTGCAGCGAAGAATAATCTCATACGCCATAAAAAGAACACACACTGGAGAGAAACCTCATGAATGTAACCAGTGTGGTAAAGCCTTGCAAAAAACAGTCATCTCATAAGCCATAAAAGAACACACACTGGAGAGAAAACCTATGAATGTAATGAGTGTGTAAAGCCTTGCAGAAAACAGTCATCTCATAAGCCATAAAAGAACACACACTGGAGAGAAACCTTTATGAATGTAACCAGTGTGGTAAAACAGTCATCTCATAAGCCATAAAAGAACACACACTGAGAGAAACTTATGAATGTAAACAGTGTGGTAAAACCTTTGCAGAAAACAGTACTCTCTTAAGCCATAAAAGAACACACACTGAGAGAAACCTTATGAATGTAACCAGTGTGGTAAAGCCTTTTGCACAAAAACAGTAATCTCATAATCCATAAAAAGAACACATACTGGAGAGAAACCTTATGAATGTAATGAGTGTGGCAAAGCCTTTGCAAAAAACAGTCATCTCTTAAACCATAAAAGAACACACACTGAGAGAAACCTTATGAATGTAATGAGTGTGGTAAAGCATTTGCAGGAAAACAGTCATCTCATAAGCCATAAAAGAACACACACTGGAGAGAAACCTTATGAATGTAATGAATGTAGTAAAGCCTTTGCAGAAAACAGTAATCTTCTTAAGCCATAAAAAACACACACTGGAGAGAAATCTTATGAATGTAATGACCAGTGCAGAAAACAGTCATCTCATAAGGCATAAAAGAACACACACTGGAGTGAAACCTTATGAATGTAACCAGTGTGATAAAGCCTTTGCACAAAACAGTCATCTCATAAGCCATAAAAGAACACACACTGGAGAGAAACCTTATGAATGTAACCAGTGTGGTAAAGCCTTTGCACAAAACAGTCATCTCATAAGACATAAAAGCCATACTGGAAAAGAAACCTTATGAATATACCCAATGGATAAACTTTTGCAGAGTAGTCTCCAAAAACAGGAAAAGACACACTGTGGAAAGAAGCCTTGTGAGGGTAATTAGGGAGATAAATCCTTTGCATGTAACAATCATCTCTTAAGACAACAACACATTCTGGAGGGAAACCATATGAATATAACTATGTGGAAAAGCCTTTGCACATAACATCTCCTAATACATAAAATAACACATACTGGAAAGATGTCTGACTGTAACCAATGTGAAAAAACATTTGGACTTCAGAATAATCGCCACACTCATGAAAGAAATCCTAATGGACAGAAAGCCTGTGAGTGTTTTTAACATGGTGAAACCATTCCACATTTGTATAATCTTCATCATCATGAAAGGATTCATAATGGAGGAAAAACTTATGAATGTGTTAAAATGGTGAGGCCTTGCACAAATCCAGAGTCATCATCAACATAAAAGTATCCTTATTGGAGAGGAATTCTGTGAGTATAAGCAATGTGGAAAGGTCTTTATGTTCTTTGATCCACTGAGATTCAACAGAACTGTAAAACTAGCTCAATGGAAATGACCTCCGTTTTCTAGAGGGAAAGGGAATACGGAGAATAGGAATGGAGGGTAGTACTGGGGGAGAGAAGGGAGGGGAACTATGATTGGAATTTAAAGTAAATAAACTTATTTTTAAAAAGAATACAATGAATGGTGAATATCAATTACATGCAACAGTATTATATAATAAGGTGTTTAGGGGAGACTTACTGATAATCCTGATTCTCAACATTTACTGTTTTCAATTGCCTCACTTTACACAAGAAACTTTTAGTCCAGTGGATGAATATGTAGGGAATGGTGAACTAACACCAGCCAGGAAGATCTCTGAGAATATCATAAGAGTGGTAGCCTGTAGAAGTTTCTTTGTGTACACATACCTATTGTTCCAGCGGTACTATTGAAAAATATCACAACCCACACTGAATTTTGAGATATTAGGGAGGAGGCTTTCTCTTCCTTGTATGACCCTGCTTCTGGCCTAGATGTATAACCATGTCAAGAGTGAGTATTCTCTGCCTGACTTCATCTAGAGAGTGTCTTTAGACATAGACACCACCAATCAAATTTGACAGATGGCCTTTGACACAGATCACTGATAACTCTCCCCTCCCTTCACATATAGGATAATTCGGATCTATGTCCTTGTTCTTATTCATATAATAGGAATGTGCTGTTTAATGTAAATCAAGCATCCTTGAATTGCCTAGCATTAAACAATTATCTACACCTATGCTTGGACCATCCCAGGCACTCCCCAAGGGATATAAGCCTCTGTTTTCTGTTTTCTGTTTTCTGGAATTAAAGTTGAACCTACTTTCTAAGGTGGTTCCCAGAGTGGCTGACCACAGTTATGCTTGCAGGCTTTCCAAACTTTATGCTAATCATCTTCTGCCCCTTATGCCTTTCTGGGCTGGTGGGAAACAGCCCTCCAGGCAGCAAGAGAATCACATTCTCTGAAATGCCAGTGATAAAATGTTTCAGACATCATAGCATTTCAAAGTTCACATGTTTCTGGATGTGAGATGGTCAATCAACAGTGTCTTGGAGTAGGACTCTTTAAAATGAGTTATACTTAGTGTTTAGTTCATGGTAAGGTTGCAGGCAAGCATCATGGAATGAAATCTTCTGAGGTAAGTACAGTGGCCTATGGAAAAGAAATAAGAGCAGAGATTTTATTTCTCTGTTTTTAATAGCTGAGTACTGTTCTGATAATGTATGGGTGGATGGCAGAGGAGAGGAACTCCCCTTTTGAGTGCTCTAGGGAAAGGCGATGGGAGAATATGGAGGGAGGGTGGGACCAGTAGGAATTGAGAGAGTGACCTTCAATCAGCATATATAATGAATAAATTGTGACAAATAAAAACAATTAATAAAATAAAATAAAACATAGTAAGAAAAACAAAACAAAAAAGCAAAAATTTGAGTCTAGTTTGGGTAACCGTCCTCCCTCAAAGAGAAGAAGATATATAGAAAGAAAAGAAAAAACATAATCTTTGTCTTTGTCACTTTTCTTCCCTGTGAGCTCACTTGAAGATCATTATCCAATGGAGACCATGCTTCTCTCTCTGAAGTTTAGGTTACCATAGAAGTAGGATTCAAACCTGGAACTAATGGCAGAGGTTCCTAGTTAACATATCAAATCAAATCTACCTGCTATTTTCTCCCAGCAATCCTTCAGTCCTTCTATGTTATCTGTTCCTCCAGGATAGTGTAGCCCATGAAATGCCCTGAATTCTCCTTCCCAGGGCCTGAGCTAACCTTACTCCCCCACCCATATATATAGCAAACTCTTTTGGCTACCTGGTCTTGTCAAGAGCCATGCAGGAGCAACAGCATAACAGATGTAGAACTCATGGAATATGGCTCTCCTGTTAGCATAGTCATGTTGAGTTTGTCTTAGAGAAGCATAATCCCAAGAACTGCTTTTTCTGAGGACTTTGAACTCTTATGTAGTGTATCTCTGCTTGTTGTCCTTATGATGCCCATATTCCTTATAACATGAGTTGTATGAAAACCATAAGTAGTCTTCTATCTCATCACTGGGCAATATCACTGGAATTTAAAATTAACAATGTTTGATCTCTTTACACCTATTTACTGGAGCAGATTAATGAATTAACCAGTGCCCTTGAAAGGAGTCATAGATATAGATTGTTAGCAATGACCATTATACTTAGAAAGAATTTGGAAAAATAGATTGTTTAACAAGGACAGGGAAGATGTTTTTGCTAATGGCTCTGATGTAAAAAATCTTAGAGAACAATTTAAAGTTAAGAATAGTACACTATTAATAGTAAAGCCATGGATGTTTTAAGGTTGATGAGCCGAAACAATAGCCCAAGGTAGCATTGGCTGTCTGGGCACCCTCAAACTGGGTTTAAAACTGAGACAGCAGTTAATTCCTCTACATTTGTTTTTCCCCTCAGCTTCTTGATATGATTTAATAAAAATGATTAATGAGTAGATGCACACCCCTTTAAGATTTAAAGTACAGGTGCCAGTACCATGCCATTTTTTTATTACTGTTGCTCTGTAGTACTACTTGAGATCTCGGATGAAGATACCTCCAGAAAATATTTTACTGTACAGGCATTCTTTTAAAATCAATTCTGTTTTTGTTTTGTTTGTTTTGTCTTGTCTTGTTTGTTTTTCCATATGAAATTGAGAATTGTTCTTTCAAGGTCTGTAATGAGTTGTGCTGCTATTTTGATTGAAATTGCATTGAGTCTTTAGATTTCTTTTGGTAGAGTGGCCATTTTTACTATGTTAATCCTCCAATTCTGTAGTATGGGCAATCTTCTGATATCTTCCTTGAAGTTCTTTTTTTTTCATACAAGTTGTTCACTTGCTTGATTAGAGTCACACCAAGGTACTTTATGTTATTTGTGGCTTTTGTGAAAGGGTTTTGTTTCCCTAATTTCCTTCTGAGCACATTTGTCTTTTGTATACAGGAGGGCTTCAGATATTTTTAAATTTAATTTTGTATCAAGCCATTTTGCTGAAGATGTTTATCAGCTGTAGAAGTTCCCTGGTTGAATTTTTAGGGATATTCATATATACTATCACATCATCTGCAACACAAGCTGGACTTCTATGGAGAAAAGTGAACCCTCCTCCATTGCTGGTGGGAATATAAACTTGTACAACCACTTTGGAAATCAATCTGGTGCTTTCTCAGAAAATTATGAATAGTGCAACTAGAATATTCAGTTATATCAACTGTGGGCATATATTCAGAAGATTATCAACCATACAACAAGGACATTTGCTCAACTCTACTCATAACAGCTTTATTGACAATATCCAGAATCTGGAAACAACTTAGATGTCTCCAAATCAAGAAAGGGACACAGAAATTGTGGCACATTTATACAATGCAATACTATTCAGCAATTAAAAACAAGGAAATCATCAGGCAAATGGATGCAACTAGAAAAGATCACTCTGAGTGAGGTATCCAGAAGCAGAAAGACACTTATGGTATATACTCACTGATATATGGATATTAGCCATATAATATAGGGTTTAAAAATACTAAAATCTATAGTCCTAAAGGATATAAACAACAGGAAGAACCCTAAGGAAGATGCTTAATCCTCATTCAGAAGGGAAAATGGGATAGACATTGGTAATGAGGGAAGATAGGGAACAGGGCAGGAAACCACCACAGGTATAGGAGGGTATTAAAGCAGATGTTTAGACTCATAGCCAAATTTTGTGCAGAAAGCATGGATTAATATGGAAGATTCAGGAGCTAAAATGACCTTGATGGGAGGGGCCCTCCACAAGGAGGCCAATTGAGCCAAAAATATGGGCTTAGGGGGTCCTGTTCCAACCAAGGACCATGCATGAAGAACATTTAGAACCTCTGCTCAGATGTAGCTCATAAGTATCTCAATTTCCATGTGAGTTCCCTATTAAGTGTAACCAGGGCTGTCTCTGACATGAACTCTGTGACAAGCTCCTTGATCACCTACTCCTGGAAGGTGCAGCCTTGCCAGGCCACAAAAGAAGAAGGTTCAACCATTCTTTGTAAGACTTGATAAGATAGGCTAGGATAAGATAGTAGGGAAGAAGGACTTTCCCTATCAGTGGACTAGGAGAGGGGCAATGCGTGAGAAGAGAAAGGTAGGTTGTAACTGGTGGAAGATGAGGGAAGGGTTTACAGCCAGAAAACAAAGTGAATTAATTGTAATAATCAATAACAAAGAAAAAATGAGCTTTTTTTCCTGAAATGGCTGCACTCAGGCAACTGTCACTTAAAAACAACTAGAAAGAATAATATTTCATCGCTTCACATTTTTCTTTTTCCTGTATATAATAAATACCCTTGATAAAATTCAGTGGTTTGTTGTATATTTCTAGTATTATAATATAGAAAAATATTTTACAAATCAAAATTTGATGTTAAGTGTGTAAAAATAGTTTATGAAAAAGTGGCTTGAATTTTCAAAAGAGCAAAGAACGATTACTCAAAACTCAGGAGAGTGAAATTGGAAGGAAAATTGATGGAAGAATAAATAATATATAAATAAATTAATATCTCTTACACAGTAATTATAACATTTTGGTTATTGAGATTTAAAAAAATATACACAGAATATTTCTCAAGTAAACAATGTAAGCTATTATTAATAGCTCTTATGCATGCACCCCGAAGTATTTCTTTATATTATTCCTCTTGTCACTGAAATGTGTTCTTTGACAAGTCATGCCACTACACCGTGATGTTCAGGCTCTAATACTGACTATTCAATTCTTTCTTTTTTCTTTTCCATAATTTTATTTTTCTCATTAGTTACATTTTGTTAATTCTGTATCCCAGCTCTATCCCTCCTTCCCTCCCCAAACCCACCCACCCTTCCTCATCTCCTCCCTGCCCCTTTCTAAGTCCACTAGTAGGGGAGGACCTCCTCCCCTTTCATATGACTCCCTTTTCAATTCTTATTTCAGAGCACTGACTGCTTTTAGCACAGTTAGGACTGAAGTCAGACTACGTTTCATTTCTGTGTCTAGCTCAGGTCATAACTTTTGATGATACATTTTGAGTTCATCCACAATTTCAAAGTAAAATAATTGACTTTCTTGAAATGTTAAATGTTCTCTCTCCCTCTCTCATACACACACACACACACACACATGCATGATACTTGTAATAGCAGTTATTGGCAACCCAAGACTTGAAATTGAAAGAGCCAAAAGAGGGCTATATGAGAGATTTTGTAGGGAGGACAGATAAACGAGAAATAATGTGATTATATTAAAAATCTCAAAAAAACAAAAGTACATGTTTTCCATGAATAAAAAAAAATTGAATAATATTATATTTTGCACTCATGTGATTCAGGACAATCAAGTCCATTCTATCTTAGCACACGGTAAGCTTTGCTTCAGTAAACATGAGTGTAGATGTGTGCTGGACCAGTCCAAGTCATCTGTTGTTTTCATATGGATAATGGTGGAACTCCTCATTCAGTGTGTATAGTCCTTACTCTCTTTTAAATTGACTCAAGAATTTTAGTATTTGTTTGTGTGAACTTTATAAAATAAAGTTCCACTAAACTTCTTTTTTGGTCCACTTTCTTCTACTGTCTCCTTTCATCCTTTTACACAGAGATGCTGTCCAACCTGGTTGGTAAAGAGTGTTCAGTAGGTGCAGCAGAAGAATGGACATTGTTGTCTAGTCCATTCTGTTAGTTCCTGTCTTTCTATTGGAGAATTGAACATCCAAGTTGAAAGATTTCAATGAGCAATGTTTATTATTTCCCTTTATTTTGTAGTAATGGTGTGGGGTTTTTGCCTTCTGATTTGATGCTTGGGATTATTCATTCTTTTTGTTGTCTTGTGTGTGGTTAACACTTTAGATTGGAGTGTTCAATTGATTGGCTTCTGTAGTGAAGTTTTACAGAGATACTGCTCATATTTGGTTTTATTATGCAATATATCTTTATTCATCATTTATTATTGAAACTTTAGTGGATATAGGAATAAGGGTCCCTCAAAGATTACATATAATCTGTCTCAGCCATTCTAGGTTTAGAATCTCTCTGGAGAGATCAGGAGTTATTCTAAAGAGTCTGAATTTATATGCAACTTACTATTTTCAACTTTTAATATCCCTTCTTTGTTTAATATACTTTTCTTTACATTTAATGTTTTGATTTTATGTGCTGAGCACAATTTCTTTTCAGTACACTTTAATTGTTGTTCTATATACGTTTTGTACTTTCATAGGCTACCCCTTCTTCATTAGGTTAAGGATACATCCTTCTATTATTTTGCTGAAAATATTTTCTCGTATTTTGATGTGAGTTTTTTCTTCTTTTTCTATTTCTATTATTCATAAATTACTTTTTTTGCACTTTTTAAATTTTCTGGATATTTTGTGCATGGCTATTTAACATTTCTTTGGACACAATTGTTGTTGTTCTTCTTCTTCTTCATCTTCTCATCCTTCTACTCCTCCTGCTTCTCTTCTTTCTCTAACTCCCCCCTTCTTTTTCTTTCTTTTCATCCTCCCTTTCTCCTTTTTTACTTTAAAAATAGTCACTTTACTCATATATTTACCCTGATTAAAGTTTTCCCTTCCTCTAATCCTGGCAATTCTTTCCCATCTCCCCTTCTATCCTGTCTAAATTCACCCTCATATTAAAAAAGGATGGGTATAATGTATAATAAGAAAATAAAATAGCAAAAAGACAAAAGCAAACACATCTGAGTAGAAAAAAAAAAAAAGAAAAAGATCCCAAGTTGGGAAATGATGCAGACTTGTTCATATATGCAGGAATCTCATAAAATATTAAACTTGAAACAATAGAAAGTGGGCTAAAAAGATAGAATTGAAGGGGACTGGGAAAGAAAGGAAGAGGACAATGAAAAGGTAACATGAGGAAAGACAGGTAAAATTATGGGTCATTTGTTTGGTATAGTGGAAACCTAATGCAATAGAAACTTTCTAAAATATATACATATAAGAAGCCAATATAAATGAAATCACCACACAAGACTTGAATACACACAGACGACATGTAGCTTTAAAAATAGAAAAAAAATATTCAGCAAATTAAAATGAGAACTATGATAAAAATTTTTAAATGCATCCCAGAATTCTAGGACATGAGAATCCAAACTTGCCAGTGAGGGAAATTTTTGGCCATCTACCTATTGGAATGTACTCTTAAAAATACAATTAAGAGTAGTCCCTTGGATAAAATGAGTGTCCCTTGGAGAAAACTACATTTTCATTTGCAAGCACTTATCAATTAGAGATAGGGCTAGGGACAGAACACTAAAGGCCCTGTGCATGCTGCCTCAGTCTCTCACAGTTTATCTATTCTTCAGTCCTCTTAATTTATAGTGCTTTGTTCTTTGATATCCTCTTTCCTTTCTGGCTCTTACACTTTTCTGGCTGAATTACTGAAGAGCCTAAAGGGCATATTCTGAGGTCTCTCACTGACTGTCTATTTTCTCTATGGGTCTCTGAATTTGTCTCCATCAGATGCAGGATGACATTTTTTTTGATGATGGCTGAACAAGATACTGGTCTGTGAGTATAGCAGAATGGTGTCAATGGTCATTTTATTACTTTTCGTAGAATGTAGTATTTGTTTTTCCCCCAGAACCATGGGCTGTGTAATTTCCTTTTCTTGATCAATAAACCAGTGTTAGGTGTGGATTCCATCATGTGAAGTGGGCCTTAAGTCAAACTATAGATTGGTATTTACTCCTACAACTCTTGCACTAGTATGTCTTACAGATAGAGCATTGTTATAGTTCAAAAATTTGGTAGTTGGGTTAGCGTTTATATTTCTTCTCTTGTAGTCGCAGAGTACTTCCCATACAAAAGTTTCTAGAATGCAGGCATGACGGTTCTATGTAGGCACAAGCTCTATTTATCTATGTTCCATGTAGGTGTAAGTGTTGTCTCCAGCAATACTGCATTTCAGTCAATTTATGGAGAGCAGCCTATAGTCTTGGAAAAAGCCTGTATTGTTTTGGCATTACAATCACACTACTTTGGCCAATACCTCAGTTAAATATAAACTATTACCAGTACTGGATGCTTAATTTAGTGCCAAGGGATTTCCAGTTGGGACTTTCTCCTTGTGTGGTGATTTCATTTATATTGGCTTCAACGTTTCTATTGCATTAGGTTTCCACTGTACCAAATAAATGACCCTTAATTTTACCCGTCTTTTTTCATGTTACCTTTTCATTGTCCTCTTCCTTTCCCAATCCCTTTCAATTCTATCTTTTTAGCCCACCTTCCATTTTTACCAAGTATTTTATTTCCCATTCCTATGGAGAAATCTCTGGCTCCCCTAACCTCCAGTTCTTAATCTGTATGTATCCCCTGCAGTATTATGTTCAGTTGCTTGCATATCATATATCTTGCAACTAATATATATGTAAAACAAATACATACCCTATTTTTCTTTTGGGGTCTCGGTTCTCTTACTCTCAGTTACCTGCAAATGTGCATTTACCTTCACGTTTCATGATTTGATTATTTAAATGTCTGAGTAATATTTGATTATGTAAATACACTAGTATTATAACAAAAATAGAAATACACACTGGAAAAACATAAAATCTTCACCAATGATGCTGACCAAACTAGATGCCTATATGTAGAAACATGGAAATAGATGCTTATTTTCACTCAAAAGTCACCTCCAAATGGATTAAAACCTCACCAAAGTTTATGTACAGTTAAAGTCTTGAAGTCAGCACAGCTATTTCACAAACATCCAGCATAGCTGAATTGCATGTTACAATAGCCTTCATGCTATCTTTCAGGCTTGGTCTTGATCTCCACTTGCTACATGCTTAGAGGGTTTTCAACACATGTACAACCTGGGGACATTGGAGCAATGGAAAATTTTTTAATGAATCATTTATGCCTTCACCCTGGAGTACTGCTTCTAAGCTTCCCTAGAACAATCCTGAGCATACTGCTACTCTCATTTTTAGGGGGAATATCAATTATCTGGCCCTACATGAATGTCTTCCTCATGGAAGTTGTAACTCACATAAATATGGCAGAAAACTCCTTATGAGACTTCAGCTCCAAGATAGTCTTGCAAAACCTACCCCTGTGCTTCCTTAAGAAGAAAATAATCAGATAAACATACTCTTAAAAAGGCAAACACAGTTTCTAGAGCTAAGAGAGTTGATAGTATTTGAGATTAATTACCTTGTACTGCTGTATCTTCAGATGATTACTTGGCATATAAGATTAAGAGTTACATATGTTCTGCCCCTCAATGATTAGATAAAGCTGTAAATGAATGGCTGGAGACATCTTCACCTACACATGTAGGGTCTATAATGATGGACAAAGAATGTTTTATAAAAATGATTTTAAAATGAGGTATTAGGACCTCCTTTTCCATAAATATCAGCTTTCACAGTATCACTGTGGTGTTGTATGACCAAAACAATAAAAGAATACTTAGATTTAGCACATAAATAAATTCTACAAAGATATGAGGTATAGACAATGCATTATGCCAGGAATTGAATAGCAACTGTTGCTGCTTTGGCCTAAATTGTTTTTCATGAGGCTGTCCATTAAAATATGATAATATATTTCTTGGGACAAAGCAATATGTCCAGTCTGGCTTGAAGATTTTCTATCTATTGCCATTGAATCTGAGAATGTGTCCAACCTGAGAATGGGGTTTCAGGCTGTGGCAAATATGCTCCATATTCTCAAAAATGTCAGGTTATGGCATTGATGAAGAAAAAATGATAGTAAAAGATAAGGTTTATCACTGATGACTAAATTTATGACCAAGAGACAGTTAAAACACCTGTCTGGGAACAAAAAAAATAATCTATGTTTTAGAACAATGTGAATCTATCTTTTATTATTGAACTATGTCTAAATAAAAAGTACTCTGACTGCCAGTCAGTCCAGACTCTAAGTTTCTTTGGACAACCATGCCTGACTCATTTCTGCCTTGCCTTATCCTTCCTTCCTCTCTCGAAACTATCAACTGCTGAGGCTGGTCCCAAGTCTTTCGCCACCCTCTTTCTTTTCTTTCATGGTAGGTTGAATATTCACAACTGAAGATCTAGAACTACATGGTTCAGAGTAGACAGGACATGTGATATCTGTTTTCTGGATCTGAGTTACCTAAATCAATATCATCACTTATATTTCTACCTATTTATGTGCACACCATTTCAGTTATCTATCAGTTGAAGAATATTTATGTGTTCCCATTTTGTACCTATTTTTGAGTAGAATAGCAATGAGTATGGTTGAAAAAATATTTTGATGGAATTATGTTAAGTCCATTGTTTTTATGTCAAGGAAAGTTATAAGTGGCTTATATGATAGATTTATTTTTATCATTTTGAGAATTCTGCACAATGATTTCCGCTGTGGATGTACAATTTTGCAAGCACCCTTTCCAGAGATCCATATTTATGCCTGTCCAACAGAAGATGTCAACTGTCAACTTAATTCCTGTTTCCTCCCAAAAAATAAAATACTAAGGGAAAAAATATATAGTACCTGTATTATTTATCACAATTACTATTATGTAATTAAAATTTGAATATTTATGTTGTCCACAAATTTAAAAAGTAACATGCATAACTTACTAAAATGTGTTTTCAGAAGTAGTTTCAATTCTGAAATAGAGTGTATCTATATAACATTGCTTAAATGAAGGGCTCTTTAGTTATGGTTAGATATACATTTTATATAAAATTGCTAAAAGTAGGGGTAAGTAATTTCATTTGAAGAATTAAGGCTTTTATTATAGTCCAGGTATTGGACTTAATGATGGGTGAGTCATATTGCTCAAGAAAGATCCCCAAAATGACAGCTGTGCTGAAAGACAAGTACAGAGCCATGCATGCCAGAGCCAAGCCCAGAGTATCCTCAAAGGACAGGAAGGTCACTGCCATGGGCAGGGCAGGCAGTGGTTTCTCTCAAGGTTTGGGTACTCTTGAATTCAGCAAGGGATACATTCCTGCTGATCTGTGGGAAGAAAGTAAATCAACATCTCAACTCCTACAAGTCACTCCTTGGTCAGTCTATGAAGAAAGATTTCCAATGATATTGTATGCATCCTATCACATTCTCTTTTACTATAGTGCCAAGAAGGACACTAAACATACATTATTTGTCATTTGAGGTATTGGTTGCCTAAGTTTTTTTTTTTTTTTTCTATCTAGATCTATGATTAAAGATGGTGAGTATTTTTTGTGTATTTCTCAGTAAATTGTGTCTTATTTATGCTTCATTCTGTCACCCATGTTTATCATTAATTTTACAATATATTCACTTTGTATCCCAATTGTAGGCCCCTCCTCATCTACTCTATGTCCCGCTATCCCTCCCACCTCCTCCCTATCCTTCTCCTGTGTCCTCTGATAGGAAGGTCCTATCAGACCCTAGCTTATCAGGTTCCATTAAGACTCCCTGTATCCTCTTCATCTGTGGGCTGACTAGGTGACCCCACCAGGGAGAAGTGATCAAGAAGCAGGCAGCCAAGTTCAGAGACTGTCTCTTCTCCCCTTACTAGGGATCCCATATGGAGACTGAGCTGTCTATGGGGCTACATCTGAGCAGGGAGTCTAAGTCCTTTCATGCTCTTTGGTTGATGCATCAGTCTCTGCAGGGCCCCAGGACTCATTTATTTTGCTTTGTTGATCTTCTTGTGTGACTCCTGACCCCTTTAGGTCCTCCTGTCTCCTACTTTTTCAATAAGACTTTTTGTGTTCTATACAAAATTTTTCTGTGGGTCTCTCCATCTGCTTCAATCACCTGTTGAGTGGAGTCACTTAGTGTACATCCATGGAAGGCTGTTATCCTGTTCTCTCTGTTCTATGGGTTGTGGCATCTATCCTGTTTTCTTTTCTGAATGAGAATTAAGCATCTTCCTATGTTTCCTCCTTGTATTTTAGCTTTTAAAGTATGTAGATTTTAGTATGTCCAATCTATATTGTATGGGTAATGGCCACTTATAAGTGAATCTATACCATACATGTATTTCTGCTTCTAGGATACATCACTCAGGGTGATCTTTTTTAGTTCCATTCATTTGTCTGCAAATTTAATGATTCTCTTGTTTTTAATACCTCAGTATTATTTCCTTGTGTAAATGTACCACAATTTCTGTATCCATTCCCCCATTGTGGGACATCTAGTTTGATTCCAGATTCTGGCTATTATGAATGAAGCTGTTATTGTCATAGTTGAGCAAATGTCCTTGCTGTATGGTTGAGCATCTTTCTGATATATGCCTAGGAGTTTTTTAGCTGAGTCTTGGAGTAGCAGTATTCCCAGTTTTCTGAGAAAGCACCAGACTGATTTCCAAAGCAGCTGTACAAGTTTAGATTTTTAACAGCAATGGAGGAGGGCTCTCCTTTCTGCACATCATCTCCAGCATGTGTTGTCCCTTGAGTTTTTGATCTTAGCCATTCTTATGGGTGTGAGGTGGAGTCTCAGAGCCATTTTGATTTTCATTTCTCAGATTTTTAAGGACATTGAGCATTTGTAAGTGTTTCTACACCATTCAATACTCCTCTGTTGAGAATTTCTGTTTAGCTCTGAACCCTATTTTAAATTGGATTATTTGATTTGTTGGGTTATTTATATATTCTTGTTATTAGCCTTCTGTATGATGTAGAGTTGGTGAAGGTCCCTTCCCAGTCTGTAAGCAATTATTTTGTTCTGCTGACAGTGTCCTTTGCTTTAGAGAAGATTTTAAGTTTCATGAGACCCCATTTATTGATTGTAGATCTTAGAGCCTGTGCTGCTGGTGTTGAAGTTGTCTCCTGTGCCAATGTGTTCAAGCCTCTTCTTCTCACTTTTTTAAAATAACAGATTAAGAATGTTAGTTTTATGTTGAGGTATTTTATCCACAAGGACGTTACTTTTGTGCAGGATGATAGGTATGGATCTATTTGTATATCTTTCTATATGTGGACATCCAGTTAGACAAGCACCATTGGTTGAAGATGTTCTTTTTCCATTGAATGGTTTTGGATTCTTTGTAAAAAATCAGGTGTTGTAGGTATGTGGGGTTTATTTCTGGGTCTTTGATTCAATTCCACTGATCCACCAGTATGTTTCTATGCCAGTATCACACCATTTTTACTGTTTCTTTGTAGTACAGCTTGAGATCCAGGATGGAGATACCTCCATAAGTTTTTTTGTTTTGTTGTTTGTTTGTTTGTTTGTTTGTTTTGTGGATTCTTTTAACTATTCTGGATTTTTTTATGTGATGTTGAGAATTGTTTTTTCAAGGTCTGTAAAGAATTGTGTTGGTATTTTGATGGGAATTGCATTGAATCTCTACATTTCTTTTGGTAGAATGGCCATTTTGCTGTTATTCCTACTGATCCATGAGTATGGGAGATTGTTCCATCTTATGATATCTTCTTCAATTTCTTTCTTCAAACACTTGAAGGTTTTTTATACAGATTTTCACTTGCTTGATTAGAGTCACACCAGTGCACTTTATGTTATTTGTGGCTATTGCAAGGTTGTTTTTTTCCTAATTTCTTTCTCAGTCCTCTTGTCTTTTCTATACAAGAGGGCTTCAGATATTTTTTAGCAACTTTGTTTTTAGCCACTTTGTTGAAGGTGTTTATCAGCTGTAATAGTTCTGTGGTAGAATTTTTAGGGTCACTCATGTATACTATCATATTATCTGTGAATAGTGATACTTTGACTTCTTCCTTTCTGCTTTGTATCCCCTTGATTTACTTTAGTTGTTTTACTGCTATAGCTAGAACTTCCAGTACTATGTTGACGAGAAAAGAGAGAGTGAGCAAACTTGACTTGCCTCTGATTTCAGTGGGACTGGTTAAAATTGCTTTCCATTT
This sequence comes from Meriones psammophilus, assembly GCA_036365155.1. Taxonomy (NCBI): domain Eukaryota; kingdom Metazoa; phylum Chordata; class Mammalia; order Rodentia; family Muridae; genus Meriones; species Meriones psammophilus. The sequence continues at coordinate 16,844 of JAEOAE010001313.1, forward strand.
AGTTTGATGTTTGCTATAGGCTTATTGTACATTATCTTTACTGTGTTTAGGCATGTGCCTTTTATCTCTGATATGTCCAAGACTTTAAACATTAATGGAGCTTGTATTTTATTAAATGCTTTTCAGCATCTATTGAGATGAGCATGTGGTTTTTCTTTTTCAGTTTTTTTATGTGGTGGATTACACTGATGGTTTTCTATATATTGTATCTCCCCTGCATGCCTAGGATGAAGCCACTTGGTCAAGGTAGATGAGATTTTTGATGTTTTCTTGGATTCATTTTGCAAGTATTTTATTGAGTATTTTTGTTTCAATATTCATAAGAGAGATTGGTCTGAAATAATCTTTCTTAGTATATCTCTGCCTTTTAGTTAGCTTTTGTGAGGTTTAGGTATCAAGGTGAATGTGGCTTCATAGAAAGAGTTTGGTAATGTTCCTTCTTTTTCTGTTTTGTGAAATAGTTTGAAGAGTATTGGCATTACCTCTTCTTTGAAGGTCTAGTAGAATTCTCTTGTGAAACTATCAGGCCCTGGACTTTGTTTGGCAGGGAGACTTTGATGAATGCTTCAAAAGGGCATGTAAGCCTATTAATTTAATTACATGATCCAGATTCAACTTTGATTAGTGGAATCTAGCAAGAAAATATTCTATTTCATTTAGATTTTCAAGTTTTGTGGCATATAGACTTTTAAGGTGAAACCTAATGATTCTTTGAATTTCCTCAGTGTCTGTAATTATACCCCTTTTATTTTCTGATTTTGCTGATTTATATAGTGTCTCCCTGTGTTTTCGTTATTTATGCTAAAGGTTTGTCTATCTTTGTCATTTTCTCAAAGAACCAGCTCTTGCTTTTGTTTATTCTTTGAATTGTTTTCTTTGTTTCTAATTTATTGATTTCTGACCTAAATTTGATTATTTCTACTCCTCTTGTGTATGTCTGCTTCCTTTTGACTAAGTCTTTCACATGTGTTGTTATGTTGATTTGAGATGCCTCAGATTTCTTTATGAAGGCACTTAGTTCTATGAACTTTCCTCTTAGAATTACTTTCATATGTCTCATTAGTTTGGGGAAGTTATGCCTTCATTTTTGTTAAATTCTAGAAAGTCTAATTAGTTTATTTTTGCCATAATACAGCTGTCATTGAGTAGAATTCAGTTTCCATGCATATACAGGATGTTTACTCTTTTTTTGTTACTATTGAGGTCTAGTTTTAGACCATGCCATTCTAATATGATACAAGGGATTATACTGATATAATGTCCTTTTTTTGGATGTATACAATTTACCCTTGTTCATTCAAATGCTGATTTTCTCTATTCCACTGCCTGGTTTCAATGCAGATATTGCATTGTGATGCTTTTTCTAAGCATCACCTGTCTCAAGTTTGCATAAACATGCCACCATTTGTTCTCTATATTGTCAATTAAAACAACCAGCCAAAAATACTGAGTAATGGAGCGGATAAGGTGAGACATCCTGGTCCAGAGTGGGAGAAAGAGGAAGGAGACAGGAGAGGAGAGGAGGAGAATCTGCAAGAGAGGTCTTGCACCACATGTAGAAAAGAACTGGAACTAAGATATCACTAAAAGCCATATGATGGGTGAATCTGAATGGTAGGAAACCTGTGGGCTTAGAGGTTTAGGATGGAGTAAATGACCAAGAGACAGTTAAAACTCCTGTCTGGGGACAAGAAGGATATCATCTATGTTTTAAAACAATGTGACTCTATCTTTTATTATTGAACTCTGTCTAAATAAAGAAGTACTCTGACTGCCAGTCAGTCAAGACTTTCAGTTTCTTTGGACAACCATGTCTGACTCATTTCTGTCCCACCATATCCTTCCCTCCTCTCTGGATACTACCAACTGCTGGGGCTGATCCCCAGTCTTTCACCACACTCTTTCTTTTCTTTCACAGTAGGGTGAATACTCACAACTGAAGATCTAGAGCTATATGCTTCAGAGTAGATAGGACATGTGATATCTGTTTTCTGGATCTGAGTTACCTAAATCAGTATAGTCATTTATATTGCTATCTACTTGTGTGCATACCATTTCATTTATCTATATCAGTTGAAGGATATTTAGGTGTTCTCATTTCGTACCTATTGTGAACAGAATAGCAATGAGTATGGTTGAGTCCATTGTGCATTTGTCAAGGAAAGTTATAAGTGGTTCATATGGTAGATTTATTTTCATCATTTTGAGAATTCTGCACACTGATTTCCGCTGTGGATGTACAATTTTGCAAGCTCCCTTTGCCAGAGGTCCAGGTTTTTGCCTGTCCAACAGAAGATGTCAACTGTCAACCTAATTCCTGTTTCCTACAGAAAAATAAAATACCAAGGGAAATTATATAGTACCTGTATTATTTATTACAATTACTATTATGTAATTAAAATTTGAATACTTATATGTCCACAAATCAAAAAGTAACATGTATAACTTACTAAAAATGTGTTTTCAGAAGTAGTTTCTGTTCTGAAATAGAGTGTATCTATATAACATTGCTTAAATGAAGGGCTCTTTTAATTATGGTTAGATATACACTTTATATAAACTTACTAAAAGTAGGGATAAATAATTTCATTTGAAGACACTAAGGTATTTTATTATAGTCTGGTTATTGGACTTAATGATGGGTGAGTCATGGTGCTTGAGAAAGATCCCCAAAACTATAGTTGTGCTGACAGATAAACACAAAGCCATGCAGACCAGGACCAAGCCCAGAGGATCCTCAAATGACAAGAAGGTCACTGCCATGTGCAGGCAGTGATTTCTCTCAAGGTTTGGGTACTCTTGAATTCAGCAAGGGATACAATCCTGCTAATCTGTGGGGAGAAAGTAAATCAACATCTCAACTCCTACAAGTCACTCCATGTTCAGTGCATGAAGAAAGATTTCCAATAATATTGTGTGCATCCTATCACATTCTCTTCTACTATAGTGCCAAGAAGGACACTAAACATACATTATTTGTCATTTGAGGTATTGGTTGCCTAAGTTTTTTTTTTTTTTTTTTCTAGCAAGATCTATGATTAAAGATGGTGAGCATTTTTTGTGTTTTTCTCAGTCAATTGTGTCTTATTTATGCTTTATTCTGTCACCCTTGTTTATCATTAATTTTTACAATTTATTCACTTTGTATCCCAATTGTAGCCCCCTCTCTCTTCTCCTCTAGGTCCCAGCATCCCTCCCTACTCCTCTCCTATCCTTCTCCTGTAGTCCTCTGATATGGAAGGTCCTATCAGACCCTATCCTATCAGATTCCTTTAAGACTCCCTGTATTCTATTCATCTGTAGGTTGACTAGGTAGTACCACCATGGAGAAGTGATCAAGAAGCAGGCAACCCAGTTCAGAAACTGTCTCTTCTCCCCTTACTAGGGATCCCATATGGAGACTGAGCTGTCTATGGGCTACATCTGAGCAGGGGGTCTAAGTACTCTCATGCTCTTTGGTTGATGCATCAGTCTCTGCAGGGCGCCAGGACCCAGATTTTTTTTTTTTTTTTTTTTTTTGTGGATCTCCTGTGTGACTCCTGACCTCTTGACCTCTTTAGGTCTTTCTATCTCCCACTTCTTCAATAAGACTTTTTGTGCTCTATACAAAATTTTGCTGTGGGTCTCTGCATCTGCTTCAATCACCTCTTGAGTGGAGTCACTTAGTGTTCATCCATGGAAGGCTCCTATCCTGTTCTCTCTCTTCTATGGGTTCTGGCATCTATCCTGTTTTCTTTTCTGAATGAGAATTAAGCATCTTCCCTATGTTTCTCCCTGTACTTTAGCTTTTTAAAGTCTGTAGATTTTAGTATGTCCAATCTATATTGAATGGGTAATATCCACTTGTAAGTGAATATATACCATACATGTATTTCTGCTTCTGGGATACATCACTCAGGGTGATCTTTTTTAGTTCCATCATTTGTCTGCAAATTTCATGATTTTCTTGTTTTTAATACCTCAGTATTATTTCCTTGTGTAAATGTACCTCAATTTCTGTATCCATTCCCCCATTGAGGGACATCTAGTTTGATTCCAGCTACTGGCTATTATGAATAAAGCTGTTATAGTCATAGTTGAGCAAATGCCCTTGTTGTATGTTTGAGCAACTTTCTGATATATTTCTAGGAGGTGTTTAGCTGGGTCTTGGGGTAGCAGTATTCCCAGTTTTCTGAGAAAGTGCCAGACTGATTTCCAAAGTGGTTATACAAGTTTACATTCTACCAGCAATGGAGGAGGGTTCTCCTTTCTGCACATCTTCTCCAGCATGAGTTGTCCCTTGAGTTTTTTATCTTAGTCATTCTGATGGGTGAGAGGTGGAGTCTCAGAGTCATTGTGATTTTCATTTCTCATATTTTTAAGGATGTTGAGCATTTTACAGTGTTTCTACACCAATCAATATTTCTCTGTTGAGAATTTCTGTTTAGCCTTGAACCAGATTTTAAATTGGATTATTTGATTTGTTGGGTTATTTATATATTCTGGATATTAGCGTTCTGTCAGATGTAGAGTTGGTGAAGATCCTTTCCCAGTCTGTAAGCCATCCTTTTGTTCTGCTGACAGTGTCCTTTGCTTTATGGAAGATTTTCAGTTTCATGAGATCCCATTTATTGATTGTTGAGCTTAGAGCCTGTGCTGCTGGTGTTCTGTTCAGGAAGTTGTCTCCTGTGCAAATGTGTTTAAGCCTCTTCCTCAAATTTTTTTAAATAACAGATTAAGAATGTTAGTTTTATGTTGAGGTATTTGATCCACAAGGAATTTACTTTTATGCAGGGTGATAAGTATGGATCTATTTGTATGTGTAGACATCCAGTTAGACAAGCACCATTGGTTGAAGATGTTCTTTTTTCCATTGAATGGTTTTGGCTTCTTTGTAAAAAATCAGGCGTTGTAGGTGTGTGGGTTTATTTCTGGGTCTCTGATTCAATTCAACAGATCCACCAGTATGTTTCTATGCCAGTACCACACCGTTTTTACTGTTTTACTATAGTACAGCTTGAGATCCAGGATGGAGATACCTCCAGAACTTTTTTATTGTACTGAATTCTTTTAACTATTCTAGCTTTTTTGTGTTTTTTATGTAATGTTGAGAATTGTTCTTTCAAGGTCTGTAAAGAATTGTGTTGGTATTTTGATGGGAATTGCATTGAATCTGTACATTTCTTTTGGTAGTATGACCATTTTGCTGTTATTCCTACTGATCCATGAGTATGGGAGATCATTCTATCTTATGATATCTTTTTCAATTTCTTTCTTCAAATACTTGAAGTTTTTGTACACAGATTTTTCACTTGCTTGATTAGAGTCACACCATTGCACTTTATGTTATTTGTGGCTATTGCAAGGTTGTTTTTTTTTTCCTAATTTCTTTCTCAGCCCTCTTGTCTTTTCTATACAAGAGGGCTTCAGATATTTTTTAGCAACTTTGTTTCCAGCCACTTTACTGAAGGTGTTTATCAGCTGTAGTAGTTCTCTGGTAGAATTTTTAGGGTTACTCATGTATACTGTCATATCATCTGTGAATAGTGATACTTTGACTTCTTCCTTTCTGCTTTGTATCCCTTTGATTTCCTTTAGTTGTTTTATTATGCTAGCTAGAACTTCCAGTACTATGTTGACAAGAAAGGAGAAAGGGGAAAACTTGACTTGTTTCTGATTTCAGTGGGATTGATTTAAATTGCTTTCCATTTAGTTTGATGTTTGCTTTACACTTGTTGTATATTATCTTTACTGTGTTTAGGCATGTGCCTTTTATCTCTGATAGCTCCAAGACTTTAAACATTAATTGAGCTTGGATTTTATTAAATGCTTTTCAGCATCTATTGAGATGATCATGTGGTTTTTCTTTTTCAGTTTGTTTAAGTGGTGGATTACTCTGAAGGATTTCTGTATATTGTACCTCCCTTGCATGCCTAGAATGAAGCCTACTTGGACATGGTAGATGAGATCTTTGATGTTTTCTTGGATTCATTTTGTGAGTATTTTATTGAGTATTTTTGTTTCAATATTCGTAAGAGAGAATGGTCTGAAATTATCTTTCTTAGTGTATCCCTGCCTTTTAGTTAGCTTTTGTGAGGTTTATGTATCAAGGTGAATGTGGCCTCATAGAATGAATTTGGTAATGTTCCTTCTTTTTTTGTTTTGTGAAATCGTTTGAAGAGTATTAGAGTTACCTCTTCTTTGAAGATCTGGTAGATTTCTGTACTGAAAACATCAGGCTCTGGGCTTTGTTTGGCAGGGAGACTTTTGATGACTGCTTTTATTTCATTAGGGCATGTAGGTCTATTAATTTAATTACCTGATCCAGATTCAACTTTGATAAGTGGCAAGAAAATATTCCATTTCGTTTGTATTTTCAAATTTTGTGGCATATAGACTTTTAAGGTAAAACCTAATGATTTTTTCAATTTCCTCATTGTCTGAAATTATACCCCCCTTTGTTTTCTGATTTTGCTGATTTGTACAGTGTCTCCCTGTGTTTTAGTTATTTAGGCTAAAGGTTTGTCTATCTTTGTCATTTTTTCCAAGATTCTGCTCTTGCTTTTGTTTATTCTTTGAATTGTTTTCTTTGTTTCTAATTTATTGATTTCTGCCCTAAGTTTGATTATTTATACTCCTCTTGTGTATGTCTGCTTCCTTTTGACTAGGTTTTTCACATGTGTTGTTATGTTGATTTGAGATGCCTCAGATTTTTTTATGAAGGCACTTAATTCTATGAACTTTCCTCTTAGAATTACTTTCATTATATCTCATTAGTTTAGGGAAGTTGTGCCTTCATTTTTGTTAAATTCTAGAAAGTGTAATTAGTTTATTTCTTCCATAATCCAGCTGTCATTGAGTAGAGTTCAGTTTCCATGCATATGCAGGCTGTTACTATTTTTGTTACAATTGAGGTCTAGTTTTAGACCATGTTGTTCTAATATGATACAAGGGATTATATTGGTATAATGTTCTTTTCTTTTGGAATGTATACAATTTACTCTTGTTCATTCAAATGCTGATTTATCTCGTCCACTGTCTGGTTTCAATCCAGATATTGCAATGTGATGCTTTTTCTAAGCATCATCTGTCTCAACTTTGCATAAATATGCCTCCATTTGTTTTCTATATTGTCAATTAAAACAACCAGCCCCAAAACTGAGTAATGGAGAGGATAAGGTGAGACATCCTGGCCCAGAATGGGAGGAAGAGGTAGGAGACAGGAGAGGAGAGGAGGAGAATCTGCAAGAGAGGTCTTGGCACCACATGTAGAAATGAACTGGAACTAAGATATCACTAAAAGCCATATGATGGGCGAATCTGAATGGTTGGAAACTCTGTGGGCTTAGAGGTTTAGGATGGAGTAACTGTTGGCCAGCATTGTGCTCTAGGTTAATTGAATATATACTAGTTTCTGTGTGGTGATTTGGTTATACCACTGTTTAGGAATAACCACTGCTTAACTAAAAGATTTATCAATAGTAAATATTAATAATGTACAACAAATGGCACCCAACTATTCTAAGTATCCACACCCTTTAAATCCTACTTTAATATAATTTGGTGGGGGAGAGGAATAAGCTCCCAGTGATACATCCGAAAATTTAAACCTAAAAACTCACAGATAAATTACTGGCTCTTTAAGAGAGACTCTTAAACAAGAGTCAGAGCAAAAGACAGCCTACTGTGGGCAGACCTGAGACTGAGCAAAATTGGTTGCCCCTACAGTGTAACAGGATGAGAGAAACATTAAAACAGACTTCTCAGAGCTTGGCTGATAATTTCTTCTATGGTTTTAAGACAGAAATAAAGGAAAGTTTAGAAATTATGACTAGGGTTACATTCATATTCCTCAATTTAACTTTAATAGTTTATTTTGCCTTTTATGTGTTCTCAAAGGCAAAGGCTTTAGAAAAGATACTGGAACAACAACAACAACAACAACAAAAAAAGTAGAACAATGTAAAGAAATAACGAAGGTTGGAAACAGGACATAAAATTAGAGATACAAAAACTTACAGAACATAAGAAACAACAGGAAAATAGGACAGAGGTTTTAGAAAAGATACTGGAAAACACAAACAATTAGAACACTACAAAGAAAAATTAAAAGTTAGAAGGGAGGCATAAAATAAGACATTGAAGAGATTATTGAACAAAACAAACAACAGAGAAATAGGTGTGAAATATGGGTACAGACCTTAAAAAAGTGAGTTCAGAATACTAAGTAAAGAAAATACTCAGGCAGAGGCAAAAGATAATAGTAAAGAAAGCCAAACAAAGGCAGTTAGAAACAAACATTAGCTTATCCAGTCAGTGTACAACAGAGACCAGTAGAAGATGATCCCCCACAGGATTACCATGAGGCTGAGTGGCACCCTGTGGAAGTGCTAGACCTGAGAAAATTTAAAGAAAGCGTCACCAATTTTGGAATGCATTCACCATTTGTAAAACAAATGCTGACTTCGTGGTCAATCAGTATAGTAATCCCAAAGGACTGGGAGGATATCACAAAGGCAATAAAAAAGAACCTAAGCCATATTTATAATGGCTATCATGATGGAGAGAAGTGGCTAGAAAGATAGCATACAAAAATACAGCCAGGGCTGTTGGTGTTTCTAAATAACAGCTGCTTGGTGATGGCCAATAGGCTCACACAGAGATATAAGCTGTATATAATGAAGAAACCTTAGCATTATGTCACCTAGTAGCCTTAAATTTCTGGGACCACGTTGAGGAATCAGGAAAAAGGCTTGAGCCAGTCTCTCAAGTCATACAAGCTCCAAGTGAAACATTCACTAATGTTTTGCAAAGCTGGGGATACAAGTATATCAGATGCACCAGCTAGAAAATTACTAATAGAACCTTTAGCCTTTGAAAATGCAAAAATTTTGAATGCAAAGAGGTAAAACAGCCATTTAAAGCAAGGTGTGCACAAATAGATGAATGGGTTATAAATATGATTGACATCGGACCTCATTCACCCAATTTGGCCTTGATAGGAGAAGCTATCCCTAAAGACATTGGGAAATGTCTTAATTTTGATGGGCAAACAAAGTTACCAGAAAAAACAAAACAATTCAAAAAGGGAATCTATACTTCCTAGAATATGCAGAAGATGTGGCAAGGGTTGACATTGGATTAGTGAATGTAGAGCACAGACAAATGGGGTAATCCTTTATCAAAAATGCCTCAGTGGGCCTTTCTCAGGCCCCAATACAGGACAGGGATACTCCTCCACAAAGAAGTTAAACACCACTGCTCTGGGAATAAACATTAAAAATTTCAACAGTGAGGCCAGGTTAGGTTTTATAGATAAATAATAATAATAATAAAAAAAACAGAAGGGAACAAAAAAAAAACAAATATATTGGCAAACATCTATAAATGATCATAGGCCAAAGTTAATTTTAAATAATATTGAAATTGAAGGCATGGTGGACACTGGGACTGATGTCACAATTATCACTCCTAAATTCTGACTCCAAAATTAGCCAATTCAAGAGGTGGATATCGAATTCCAAGGAGTTGGAACTTTATCTAAAGTAAAACAACCTGTCAGATGGCTTAAATGTATAGGACCAGAAGGTCAAATAAGAAATTGAAGGCCATATGTGGCTGAGATAACCATAAACTTATGGGGAAGAGATCTGTTACAACAATGGGAGACCCAAATTAACAACCCCAATTTCAGAAGCAAAACAGGTAATACTCCTGATAAAGAAGTTAAAATTATTTTAAAATGCCATCAAAAACAGTTACAGGATGTCCATAAACAAAATACAACAAAGGCATTCTTTTCAACTTCATGTTGGAAAGCCACTGCTAATAAAACCCCCACAACCTTACCAAGGTAGTTGGCTGACCAACCTATTTGGATTGAACAATGGTCTATGAGTAAAGACAAATGACTGGCACTAGAACATTTAGTCCTGGAACAGCTGGAGGCTGAACATATAGAGGAGTCCAACAGCCTTTGGAATTCTCCGGTATTTGTCATAAAAAAAAAAAAAAAAAATCTGACCAATGGAGGATGTTAACAGATCTCAGAGCCATTAACAAAATTATTCAGCCAATGAGATCGTTACAATCCGGAATCCCATTGCCTTCCATGTTACCTAAACAATGGCCTATTATGGCGATTGACTTAAAAGATTGCTTTTCACAATTCCTTTACATGAGCATGATAGGAAAGGTTTCGCTTTCTCAGGACACACTTTGAATAGAAGCTGTCCAATAAGGAGATATCACTCGAGGGTCTTAGCACAGGGGATGTTGAACAGTCCTACTTTGTGACAATATTTTGTACAACAGCTGTTGGAGGTAATTGTAAGCAGTTTCCTCAATCCATAATTTACCACTATATGGATGATACCTTATTAGCTGATTCAGATACAAAAATATTAGAAAATATTTTGATGATATAAATAGAACTTTTTGCTTTGTTGGGGTTGAGATTGCTCCAAAAAAAAAGTACAAAGAGGAGATTCTATTAATTACCTAGGATACAAAATGGGCCTACAAAATACTCGACCACAAAAAGTATAAATTAAAAGAACCCAATTAAGAACTCTCAATGATTTTCAAAAATTGCTGTGAGATATTAACTGGCTGTAGCCTACCTTTGGTTTAGCTACTCAAGAGCTAAACAACTTATTTCAAACATTACAGGATGATAAGGACTTTAAAAGTCCAAGAACGTTGGCAACTGAAGATGAAAGTGAATTGGCTCTGGCAGAAAGGAAATTACAAGATGCATATATAGACCATATTGATCCAAAGAGGGGCTGTATTTTGGTTATCTTGCTTTTCACTCATTCACTCACAGGAATTCTTATGCAGAAGGCATAAGAATTTTTGGCACACAAACAAAATAAAAAAAAAAAAAAAAAACCTATATAGAAAAGTTCCTGAATTGGTCCTAAAATGAAAAACAAGACTTCATCAGTTGGCTGGAATAGATCCAGCTGAAATTGTGGTGCCCTTTACCAATGCTGAGATTGTATCATTATGGGCAGAGGACGGATATTGTCAAAGAGCTTGTTGTGAGATTTTGGGAGAAATCAGCAACAGATACCCAAAAATCAAGTCACTTCAGTTTATAAAAAGAAACAATTGAACATTGGTACGAAGTCCCAATTTATTTCTAATATCAGAGATCAGACCTCTACTCTTGCCTGTTGCGTCTAAAACAAAAAGGGGGAACTGTAGAGAGCTGCGTAATACCGCGTCTTAAAGATGGAGCTGGTTTCCGCCTTCCACCTTCCCGATGGTGAGTGCTCTCTGTCACGAACAACTCCACATTTGGCTAAGGCCGAGGATCTGGCTTGCTTCCATGTATGTGGACCTATCTGCATTGCCCACGTGGCACGCTGAGGTTGGCTACCCAGAGGCTATTTAAGCTGTGGGCTGGCTTTCCCCAGGGTCAGAAGATTGTTCAAGGTTCCTGAATAAACTGGATTGAAAAAAAAAATAAAACATTTTATCACAAGAATTTCAGAGAACATGATTCTCTTGCTGCCTGGAGGGCTGTTTCCAACCAGCCCAGGAAGGAATGAGGGGAAGAAGATGAGGTATAAAGCTTGGAAAGCCTGCAAGAATAACAGTGATCAGCCAATCTGGGAACCCCTCAGAAAGTAAGTTCAACTTTAATTCCAGAAAACAGGCTTATACCCCTAGGGTAGTGACTGGGATGCTTTAAGCATAGGTGTAGATAATTGATTAATACTAGCCAATTCAAGGATGCTCAATTTGCATTAAACAGCACATTCCTATCATATGAACAAGAAGAACAAGAACACAGAACCAAATTATCCTATATTTGAAGAGAGGGGAGGGTTATCTATCAAATATGGTTGGTTGTGTCTATGTCTAAAGACACTCTCCAGATGAAGTCAGGCAGAAAAAAACTCACCCTTGACATGGTTACACACATAGGCCAGAAGCAGGGTCATACATGGAAAAAATTCTCCTCCCTCATATCTCAAAATTCAGTGTGGGTTGTGTTGTATTTCAATAGAACCCCTGGAACAATACGTTTGTGTACACAAAGAAATTTCTACAGGCTACCACTGTTGTGTTACTCTCAGAGAACTTTCTGGATGGTGTTAGTTTACCATTCCCTATATATTCATCCACCGGACTAAAAGTTTCTTGTGTAAAGTGAGGAAATTGAAAACAGTAAATGTTGAGAATCAAGTTTATCAATAAGTCTTCCCTAAACACATTTTATAATACTTTTGCATGTAATTGATATTTAACATTCAATGTATTCTTTTAAAAAATTAGTTTATTTACGTTACATTCCAACCATAATCTCCCCTCCTTTCTCTCCCCCAGTACTACCTTCCACCCCTATTGTCCCTATTCCCTTTCCCCTTCCCCTTCAGAAAAGGGAAGTCATTTCTATTGAGTTGGTTTTTCAGTTCTGTTGGATCTCAGTGGAACAAAGAACACAAAGACCTTTCCACATTGCTTATAGTCACAGAATTCCTCTCCAGTAAGGATACTTTTATGATGATGATGACTCTAGATTTGTGCAAAGCCTCACCATTTTAAAACATTCATAAGTTTTCTCTGCAGTAGGAATCTTTTCATGATGATGAAGATTATTCAAATGTGGAATGGTTTCACCATATTAAAAGCACTCACAGTCTTTCTATCCATTAGGATTTCTTGCATGAATGTGAAGATGATTCTGAAGTCCAAAAGATTTTTCATATTGGTTACAGTCAGACACCTTCATTCTAGTATGTGTTCTTTTATGTATTAGGAGATTTTATGTGCAAAGGCTTTGCCACAGTTATATTCATATGGTTTCCCTCCAGAATGTGTTGTTGTCTGAGGAGATGACTGTTACATGCAAAGGATTTATCACACTAATTACGTTCACCAGGCTTCTCTCCACTGTGTGTTTTTTCATGTTTTTGGAGACTACTCTGCTGTGCAAAGGCTTTGCCACATTGGGTATCTTCAAAAGGTTTCTTTCTATTATGTGTTCTTTTATGTCTTATGAGATGACTGTTTTGTGCAAAGGCTTTACCACACTGTTTACATTCATAGGGTTTCTCTCCAGTGTGTGTTCTTTTATGTCTTGAGAGAGTACTGTTTTCTGCAAAGGCTTTACCACACTGGTTACATTCATAAGGTTTCTCTCCAGTGTGGGTTCTTTTATGGCTTGAGAGAGTACTGTTTTCTGCAAAGGCTTTACCACACTCGTTACATTCATAAGGTTTCTCTCCAGTGTGTGTTCTTTTATGGCTTGAGAGAGTACTATTTTCTGCAAAGGCTTTACTACATTGGTTACATTCATATAGTTTCTCTCCAGTGTGTGTTCTTTTATGTCTTGAGAGAGTACTGTTTTCTGCAAAGGCTTTACCACACTGGTTACATTCATAAGGTTTCTCTCCAGTGTGGGTTCTTTTATGGCTTGAGAGAGTACTATTTTCTGCAAAGGCTTTACCACATTGGTTACATTCATATAGTTTCTCTCCAGTGTGTGTTCTTTTATGTCTTATGAGATGACTGTTTTGTGCAAAGGCTTTACCACACTGCTTACATTCATAAGGTTTCTCTCCAGTGTGTGTTCTTTTATGGCTTAAGAGAGTACTGTTTTCTGCAAAGGCTTTACCACACTGCTGACATTCATAAGGTTTCTCTCCAGTGTGGGTTCTTTTATGGCTTGAGAGAGTACTATTTTCTGCAAAGGCTTTACCACATTGGTTACATTCATATAGTTTCTCTCCAGTGTGTGTTCTTTTATGTCTTATGAGATGACTGTTTTGTGCAAAGGCTTTACCACACTGCTTACATTCATAAGGTTTCTCTCCAGTGTGTGTTCTTTTATGTCTTAAGAGAGTACTGTTTTCTGCAAAGGCTTTACCACACTGGTTACATTCATAAGGTTTCTCTCCAGTGTGTGTTCTTTTATGGCTTAAGAGAGTACTGTTTTGTGCAAAGGCTTTACCACACTGGTTACATTCATAAGGTTTCTCTCCAGTATGTGTTCTTCTATGGCTTATGAGATGAATGTTTCTTGTAAAGGCTTTACCACATTGATTACATTTGTAAGGTTTCTCTCCAGTGTTTGTTCTTTTATGCCGTATGAGATCAGTGGTATAGGGGAAGGCCTTACCACATAGAGTGCCTTTAGAAGGTTTCTCTCCAGTACGATTGCTTTCATGCCTGCAGAGATAATTAATACATGTGAAAGATTTACCACGGTCAGTGCATTACACTAATAAATTTTTTTATCTATATTAATTATTTTCATAATTTGGTCTAATGGTAAAGGAGAATAAAATTTTAAAGTTTTATCACGTTATTTACATTAATGGTTTTTCTCTTCATTATGGGTATTTTTGAAGATCCCTGTGATGGTAAGAGCATTTGTTATGTGGTTCACTTTTATAGCATCATTTTTCTATTAGAGGTTTTTTTTTGTATATATGAAGATTATTGTAAGAATTCAGAACTTTACCACAGCAATTCTTTTCACAATTTTTTTTTTTTTTTTTTTTTTTTTTTTTTTACTGTATGAATGACACTGCCTTTGCATAGTGAGCCGGGAGAAGCAGAAGAAGTTCCAAATTTCTTGTATTCATAGGTATTTTCAGTAGTATGAGTTTGCTGGAGAATTATCAGTGAAGTTGCAAAACCAATTAACAGTAACCATTTAGGGAATTCAGAAAATCTACTCAAAGTAGGGAATACTACAAAATCAATTGTTCTTGGGGAAAGACAGGTACACTGCTTCTTTCAATATCCCTATGCTCATGTGTCTTAGAAACATTGTGACTTATAATATACCTATTTAAATTATAAGAGTAATAAAAGATTCCCACATTGAATTAACACAGATTGTTTTTGTTCATCATAGACATGTCATATAGGGATTAATGTTTCTGGAAAACAATAATCTTGACTCTCATAAGCTGCTCCTTTCACTAAACTTTACAATGTTACTGTATGAATAATTAACACTGGTTGTACTATGACATATTTGCTTATTAGAAGGTTTTGGACACATACTGATCACCTATTCAATGTATATACCTCTTACAATATCTGAGTAGATAGAATGAGACTAAACAGATTGGCAGTTTAACTCAGTAGCTGTAATGTCCATATGATTCAATTGGTATTTTCTATTACATCATAATTTTATTTTCTTCTGTCTTAGAGGAATACCTGCAAACTCAAATCAGATACCTGACATTGAAGTACATGGAACTGTGAGATTTTAAAGATCATCAGTACACTTAAAGCAGTGCTGTTTATACACTGTTGTTTTTCTTTAAAACTTCCAGGTGTGCTGGTACATGCCCTTAATCCCAGCACTTGTGAAGGCAGAATCAGGCAGATCTGTGTGATTTTGAGGTCAGGCTGGTCTAATAAGCAATTCTAAGTTAAGCCACAGCTACACAGAAAAAAAAAAAAAAAAAACTATTTCAAAAACAGAAAATAAAAAGCAGCCAACAAACAACAAACCAAAAAACAAACTTCTAGGACACATTAAAATTTCTTAAGATTGATATCTGTATTAGCGTGCACATAAAGTTACCTTTTATTACTTGTAGAACTTTGAAAATGTTCTTCAATATTATGGTCATCCCAATTGTAGCCTAAAATATAGTACCAGAAAATATATATTATTGGAAATGTCATGTTATTATTAAGGCAAAACTTAAATCACTATCTTCTGTGACCCTTAGAACCATGCCTGATTTATTCACCTCATTCCTCCTCATTCTCAATTGGAATTACAAAAGAGGATCAATAACAAAGTAAGAGTTGTCTCTTTATTTTAAAAGTGAAAGAAAAATTGCAGTCTTACCTATAGCAGTGAGGTTTTCACAGGTCTCTAGCATCACATCTTTGTAGAGTTGCTTCTGGGGAGGTTCCAGCAAAGCCCACTCTTCTTGGCTGAATTTCACATGCACATCATTGAAGGTCACTGAATTCTAAAATATGTGATGCACGTGTACAACAGAAACAGAGGCAACAATATAAATTTATACTTCATTGGAAATATATTCACATATTTCTAGTACTTCTTTCATTTATTTTCTGATACAATAGTGCTAATGTTCGACAGTTAGGTGTTGTGCATCAGGTGAAGGAGAGGAGAAAGAAAAGCCTAAAGATTAGATTGTAAGAAAAACCAAAGCCATGCTTTGAAGATATTTGTTATAGGAGTTTAATCAGTTTGTGAAATATGAGTCTAAAGTAGCCAGCAGTTGGATTCTTGAGCAATCTATGAATTGGGTTCAGTTACTTGGGTGAGTTGGTCAGAACTCAGTCATGAAAGAGGTGGAAGGAAAAAACACAGTCACAATGTTTTGTCTAGCAACAAATGACATGTTGTGATCAGGGTACACTGGCATCAGTACAAAGACAATGTGGCACTGAATACTCTGTTTTGACCAGGCCTCAGGGACATGACATATCAGTATGTGAAAAGGGAGGCTTGTATATTTGTAGACAGGAACGTGGACTATGTTGAATATATCGATATAAATAATGTGAGGTGGTGAACAACAACAATCATAGCTGATAAGATCATATTTGTGAGTGACCAGACAAAAGTAAAAGCATAGAATACATGATTTTTCTTACATAATTGTTTTGTATATTCTCCTTTCCAAATCATGTATAGTCTATAGTTGAAAATAAAGATTAAAGCTTTTATATTAAAATGGAAGTGCTAATGTTATCAATAAGTCATTCTTAGAAGAAAACTCAATAACTGTGCCATATATGAACTTTTTCAATAGGATATAGCCTTGAAATAGACATGCCAATTAATGTGGACAAAGACAAATAGAGAGAAGAGAGTGAAATAAAAAGAGAAAGATAGAGACAGAGATACAGAGAGAAATGAACATATGAACAGTATTGATTACATATCAGAGAAATTTATAAACATTTATTAACTACAAAAACGATGGACAAGCTGGGTGTATTCAGCTATGCCTCTAATTCCATCACTCAGGAGGCAGAGGCAGGTGAATCTCATTGAGTTGGATGCCAGTATGATCTATGCAAAGAGGTCCAGCCAGACCTATATTGTAAGACAGAGCCTCCCCTAAAAGTCAATCAAACAAATATAATAGGTAGAAAAAACTCAGAGGTCTTTACTGAAGCTCCTACAAGAAATTATACATTCAATCCAATTCTGTATCAATCTTCCAGAAACCAGCAGTGCCACAGCTTAAACTGTAACATTAATAAGATCTTACTAAAAGGAAATGCATGTTTAAAAAGTTAAAAAAATATTAGCAATGTAAATGCTGATCATAAATAAGCAACATAAGGCAGGAGAGATGGCTCAGCAGTGAGGAACTCTTGCTGCTCTTGCAAATAATTGGGCTCAATTGTCAGTGTTTACACGGAACCCACTTCTATCCATTATTCTAGGTTCATGAGTTCTGAAGCAATCTTCTGACTGGTGTAAGGAGCAGGCACACAAGGGGTGCATAGTCATGCATATAAGAAAATTACTCATATTCAGTAAAAATTAAAAAACAGATCCCAGATGGCAGAGCTGATTGCACACTGTGTCTGATCAGCAGGGTAGCAGAGACTGCACAGTGACCAGTAGTTGGAACAGTAGGCCAAAAAACACCACTGACTGTGTTTCCCAGGTGAAAGGAAACCCAATGGTGAAGGAAAAAATTGGTTCCAACCTCAGAGCACTGAACTAAACCCTGGAAAAGTTCATGGGATGTTGAAGCAGGAATGAGATTTTCAAGCAAATGGACCCAAGAAACAAGCAGGAGTAGCAATTCTAATATCTAATAAAAAAGACATTTAACCAAATTGTATTGAAAGGGATGAGGAAAGATACTTCAAACTCATAAAAAGAAAATTCCACCAAGATTGTGTTTCAATTCTGGGCAACTATGGCCCAAATTCAAAGGCACCCACATTTGTAAAAGAAACATTAATAAAGTTTAAAGAACATTTTAGTCTCCACACATTAATAGTGAGAGAACACAACAAGTCACCATCATGAAATGACAGAACAGTGAAACAGAACCTAAAATGAGATATAATGACACTAATGGATATCATGAATTAAATGGACTTACCAGATATCTAGAGAAATGTTCACCCAATCAGAAAAGAATATATCTTCTTTTCAGCACCTCACAGACCCTTCTCTAAAAATGACCATACAGTAGGTCACAAACCAGGCCTCAACAGATACAAGATTGAGGTAATATCTTGTATCCTATCAGACCATGATGGACTAAAGATGGATCTCGACAATAACAGAAATAGCAAAAAGCGTACACATACATGGAAACTGAACAACTCCCTACTCAATGAAATCTGGGACAGGGAAGAAAAAAGAACTTCCTACAGATCAATGAAAATGAAGGCACATCATACCCAAACTTATGGGATGTAATGAAAGCAGTATTAAGAAGAGATTTAATAGCACTAAGTGCCTTCATAAGCTATTGGGAGACTTCCCATACAAGCAACTTAATGGCACACCTGAATACTCTAGGAAAAAAGAAGCAGACACACCCAACAGGAGTAGACCACTACATAACCAAACTCAGGGCTAAAATCAATAAATTAGTAACAAGGAGAACAATTCAAAGAAT
This sequence comes from Meriones psammophilus, assembly GCA_036365155.1. Lineage (NCBI taxonomy): Eukaryota > Metazoa > Chordata > Mammalia > Rodentia > Muridae > Meriones > Meriones psammophilus. The sequence continues at coordinate 35,440 of JAEOAE010001313.1, forward strand.
CAAAAAAAAAAAAAAAAAAAACAGGAGCTAGTTCTTTAAGAAAATAAAAAACAGACAAATTCATAGCCAAACTAAGAAAATGGCAGAGATACACTATCCAAATCAACCAAGTCTGATAAAAAGAGAGATATTACAGACACTAAGAAAATCTAAAGAACCATTAACTCTAATGTCAAAAGCCTATATGCCACAAAATTTGAAAATCAAAATGAAATATACATTTTTTGATTGATTCCACTTACCAAAGTTGAATCAAGATCAGGTAAAAAAGTTTAATAGTTTTACATCCCCTCAGTGAATAGAAGCAAGCATCAAAAGACCCCCCAAACAATGACCAAATGATTTCTGAGCAGAATTCTACCAGAGCTTCAAAGAAGAAAGAATACCAATATCTTCAAACTATTTCATAAAATATAAATGGAAGCAACATGACCAAACTACTTTTATAAGACTGCAGTCACCTTGATATATCCTCAAAGACCCCAAAAAAGAAAGAGAACTTCAGACCAATCACTCTTATGAACAATGATGCAAAAATACTCAATAAAATAAGTCACAAACCAAATCCAAGAACATATCAAAGATATCATCCACCATGACCAAGTAGGCTCCATCCCATGCATGCAGCAGTGGTTAAATACATGGAATCCATCAATGTAATCCAACATATAAATAAATTGAAAAAAAAAAAAAAAAACAACCACACAATCATTTCCTTAGATGCTCCAAAAGGATTTGACAACATCCAATGTTTATTCTTGTTTAAAATCTCGAAGAGAGCGAGGATATAAGGCACATACCTAAAAACAGGGAAGGCAATACACATCAATCCTATAGCTAACATCAAACTAAATGGAAAGAAAGCTAAATCAATTCCACTGAACTCAGGGACAAGGCAAGGCTACCCACTCTCTCCAAATTTCTTCAATATATTATGTGAAGTCCTATCTAGAGCAAGAACACAACTAAAGGAGTTTGAAGGGATACAAATTGAAAAGGAAGAAGTCAAAGTATCACTATTCGCAGATGAAATGACAGTATACATAACTGTCCCCAAAAGTTCTACCAGGGAATGCCTACAATTGAAAAACACTTCAGCAAAGTGGCTGGATACAGAGTTAACAAAAAATCAGTAGCACTCCTGTATGCAAAAGACAAACTGCCTGAGAAAGAATTAGGGAAACAACACCCCTCACAATAGCCAAAAAAAAAAAAAAAAAAAAAAAAAAAAAACCCATAAAGTATCTTGGTGTTACCTAACCAAGCAAGTGAAAAACCTATATGAAAAAAAAAAAAAAAAAAAAAAAAAAATGCAAGCACCTGAACAAAAAAAATTGAAGAAGATAACAAAAGATAAAAAGATCTTTCATGCTCATGGATCAGTAGGATCAACATAGTAAAAATTGCCATATTACCAAAAACAATCTACAGATTCAATGATATCCCTATCAAAATATCAACACAATTTCTTACAGACCTTGAAAGAACAATTCTCAGCTTCATGTGAAAACCAACCAACCAACCAACAAAAAAAAACACTAGAATAGCTAAAACAATCCTGTAAAATAACAGATCTTCAGGAGGTTTCTCCATCCCTTATCTCAAACTATACTATAAAGCAACAGTAATAAAAACAGCATGGTACTATTACAGAAACAGACTGGTGAATCAATGGATTTGAAGCAAAGGCTCATAAATAAACCCACAAACCTATGGACACTTGATTTTTGACAAAAAAGCCAAAACCATGCAATAAAAAAATGGCAACATCTTTAACAAATGGTGCTGGTATAACTGGAAGTCTACATGTAGAAAAATGAAAATAAATCCATATTTACCATCCCTGCACTAAACTAAAGTCCAATTTGATCAAAGACTTACAACATAAAATCAGACACACTAAATCAGTTAGAAGAAAAAGTGGGGAAAAGCCTTGATCACATTGGCATAGAAGATAACTTACTGAAAAAAAGAACACCAAGAGCACTGGTTCTAAGATCAACAATTAATAAATAGAATCTCATGAAACTAAAACCTTCTATGAATCAAAGAACTCTGTCAATAGAACAAATCAACAGCCTACACCTAAGAAAAGATCTTCACCAACCCTACATACAGCAGAGAGGGCTAATAAACAAAATATATAAAGAGCTCAAGAAATTAAACTCCAAAAAACCAAATAATCCATTTTAAAACTGGGGTACAGAACTAAACAGAGAATTCTCCACAGAGTATATCAAATGGTGGAAAAACATTTAAATAAATGCTAAATATCAATAGTCATCAATGCAAATCAAATGAAAGAAAAAATGATTTTGATATTCCATCAGAATGGCTAAAGATCAAAACCTGAAGAGACAGCACATGCTAGTGAGGATGTGGAGAATGGGAAACACTCCTCCATTGCTGGTGAGAGTGCAAACTTATATGACCACATTAGAAATCATTCTGATGCTTTTCAGACAATTGGTAATAGTGCTACTTCCATTCTCAGATATATTATTCCTGGGCATATTTCCAAAAGATGCTCCACCATTCAATAAATACATTTGCTCAATTATGTTCACAGCATCTATATTCATAAAAAGCCAGAATCTGGAAACAACCTACATGTCTCTCAATGGAACAAGTTACAGAAATTGTGGTACATTTACACAGTGGAATGCTACTCACATATTAAAAACAGGGAATCATGAAATTTTCAGGAAATGGATGGAACTAGAAAAGATCATCCTGAGTGAGGTATCCCAGAACCAGAAAGTCATGCATGATATATACTCATTTATAAATGGATAATAGCCATAATACAGGATAAACATACTACAATTCACATACCTAAAGAAGCTAAATAAGAAGGAGTACCCTATGGAGGATGCTCAATTCTCATTTAAAAGGGCAAATAGAATTGATACCAGACGTGACTGAAGAGAGGGAACAGGATGAGAGCCTAACATACATGTCCTCTGAAAGACTCAACCCAGTAGGGGATCAAAGCAGATGCTAAGACTCAGAACCAAACTTTGGGCAGAGCACAGGGAGTCATAGAAAAGAGTGGGGGGATAGAAAAACTCAGAGTTGACAGGAGCTCCATAAGAAGACCAACAAGGCCAACAAATCTGGGACCGTGTGGACATGCAGAGACTGATGCACCCATCAAAGACCGTTCACGAAGAGGACTCATACCCTTGCTCCGATGTAGCCAATAGGCAGCTCAGTCTCCATGTGGGATCCATAGTAAGGGAAGCAAGGGCTGTCTCTGACATGGACTCTGTTGCTTGATCTTTGATCACTTCCCCATGGTGGAGGAGGCATTGGTATACCACAAAGGAAGAGGATGTAGACAGTCCTACTGAGATTTGATAAGTTGGGGTCAGCTGGTAGGAAAGAAGAGCTCCTCCTATCTGATAAAATGGGACAAGGTGGAAAGAGGAATGGAGGATGAGATAAGGAAGGAGGCTACAATTGAGACGTTAAATTATTTTTAAACTTTATTTATTACAAATTATTCACTTTGTATACCAACTGTAGCCCCCTCCGTCATCTATTCCCAGACTCACCCACCCTCTGTCTTTTCTCCTATGCCCTTTCCCTAATCTGATAGGGGAGGAACTCCTTCCCTTCTATCTGACCCTAGCTTATCAGGTCTCATCAAGGATGGCTGCATCATCATTCTCGGTGGCCTTGCAAGGCTTCACCTCCAAGAGGAGTGATTAAAACGCCAAGTTCATGTCAGAGAATAAATTAGAAAAAAACAAATTTAAATAAAAAATAAATGTGAATAAAAATGAATGAATAAAGTTTAAAATAAAACAAAAACAACAGGTTGGAAGAATGTCACACCCCTGCAATTCAATGACTCAGAAAGCTCAGACAGTGTTAATGTCATGAATACATGCTCCCTAAAGATGAAATATACTCTCTGCCAAATTTCAAATACAAGATGTGGATGAAGATCACCACAAAAACCTATGCTTACGTAGATAAAACAAAACAAATCTAAATAAAAACCCAAAACCCTACATTCCAGACTCAGCAGCCAATGATGATGTTGGCATAAATTTTATCCCATAAATTACTGGAGTTAGACCAGTAATTGCAAAACCTGCCTGGTGTACATACTGACTTTCAGGACAGCCTGGGTACACAGAAACTTTGTCATTCAACGTCAAAACCAGAAACATCATCTTCTCTGGGAGCTTTTTTGATTCAATCAAATAATTTCTGACCAAATTCGCTATTGGCTTGTGGCTATCCAATGATGAAAATGTAGTCTAACTTCAGTGATCCTAAAATTTGGCAATAACTCATACACTGTTTAAATGTCCAAAGTCTCTTCTGACATAAGAAAATCTCTTGACTGCCACATCAGAAGCAAGTTACATCATTCTAACATAGATGCACAGAATACCCCTTCCCATTCCAGTAGAGAGGAATGTATACATAGTGAGGGAAGACTGTACCAAGGAAAGAAGACCAGCAAGGAAAACAGCAAATCCTGTTGCTGTTTCAAAAGGCTAAGAGGGTCCTATCAATGCAATGTCTCATACATCTCTCAGATTGGTTACTTCCAATCCCTATAGGCAGCACTCTATGACAGGTGTCTCATAACTTAGGTATCTCAACATCTTGTAGTGTCAAGATGCAACTCAGGCTTCATCCTCATGGCGTCATGCAATGAACCTTTACAGTATCTTCACTGGTGATCTCACTCTGCCAAACACAGATGGCTGGCACAGTGCTGAATAGAAAACACAAAGAATCTATTAGGTTAAATTTTGCATCTTTCTTGTTTCCAGAAAAGCACAACATGGGTGAGCCTGTCAATTTGGATTCAAAATTGGGATGGACTGTGCCACACTTGGACCATTGGAGCAGGCTTTATATGAAGTTTATTCCTAGCACTAGGAATCAATTTGAGTCCTCCTTCCATTAACAGAAGAATTAGCAGGAAGGCATTTACTCTATGAATATCATTTTAGGCTTCAAATCCAGAGCTAGGACCTCTTCTTTGATGGTGATAATCTCCTTGAAAAATTCTGCCTCTGTTTCATCACATGACTGCCATTTGAAACTACCTAGTAATGTTTTTCTCTACAAACCAAAGACTTTACATTTATTTCTGCTCCACTTGTCTCTTTCTTTCCCTGTGGTCCTGAATGTCTCTCTAATAATAACCATTCAACAGATTCAATATTCCATCTAAGAAATCCTGTCCATCATTTTTTTTTAATTCTGCCTCACTCAATTTCAAGGCATGGGCAGAATAAGTATGATTTACAGCTAAAATATCACACAAATGACCTCTAGCTTATTTTTTCCATAGAGTCTATTGTCCACTGAAATCCTATGATGACATGGAAATCCTCTGTCTGCATTACTCTCAATACTCTGATCTTCTAGGTTTTACCAGAACAGCTGGTGAAGCTCTGTGTACAGCTTTGTAATGCTTTTGTCATCTTAAAAGTTGATGTTTTCCATAGTCATTAAAAAGAGAACATTCCAAGATTCTGTCCAGCAGTAAAATCACTTTTTACATATAACTTTTTGTTCTAATTTGCTACTTTGTTGTTGTGACTAAATCCCCTAACTAAAAGAACCTCAGGCCATGAATGGGTTTACACGTTTAGTATGGTACTGTCAGATCACAGTCCATCATTTTGGGAGTTTAGCATACAAAGTCAAGCTTGAAGAAAATTAAGACAAAAGCCATGGGCAAATGTTTCCTGGGTTGGTCTCTTGCTTCATCACCGTCTCATGCTCAGGTTCTTATGCAGCCCAGGCCCACTTGCTTAGGGATATTGCATCTCTCAGTGGAAGAGCCTTCCCACATCAATCATCTATCAACACAATCTCTCACAGATATAGCAACCAGCTTCTCTGATGAGGGCATGAAATTTATTGAGGCTCCCTCAGATGACTGCAGGCTTTGAAATGTTGACAACTGAAGCTAATGAGGACAAAGAGATAACAATATAGGAGAAAGTTGTAAACACCCAAAAACAATGTGTCAATTCTATCAGTCACTTAAGAAGCAAAAACTGAGACATTGATGATTGCAACAACTTGAAAACACAGATATACCAAGAAATGGGGAGAGGCAAGCCTTTAAGATCAAGAAGAGAAAAGTAAAACTGTTTCTCTAAATCAAGTCTCCAAATCAACAAAAACTAAAGGAATTTTATCATAATATAATAAATTTTCAGAAGGCAAAAATATGTGAAGGTCTATGACTTTCAAGAGAAAGAATATAGTTAGATTATAAGTAATCAAATCACACAATATACATAGCAGCCCTGTCAAAAGGAAACACAAAGCTAGCCCTATAAATATAATACAGTCCTATAAGTAAATACAATAACATTATAGTCAAAATCAAAGAAATCATTGGCCAGCACCCAACTTGTTCAATCTGGTTATTTTCTTTGGCAACAATAAAAAAATGGAGTTGAGGTCTATTCCAACTGAAGAAATTCATTAAAGCATACAAATGTTTCAACATTAGCCAAAAAAACAAATTTGGGGACTCCAAGATGGTATGAATAAATTCCATAAAGAAATCCAGGCAGGGCAAGAGCGCAGCCGTTTTGGAGAGGCAGAAGACACGAATCTCCGTAATTGGTGAGTGGAGAGACAATCAAAGCTAGAATTTGAACTTTTGGGCTTTCTAGAGGAGAGGGGCCACCACAGAAGCGTGGATTGCTAGTAGTTTTAGATCGGGCGCGGACTTCTCCGGGAAGGAAATAGGGCGCTTCCCTTGCCGGGCCTCCCAGGGGGAAACCCGCACACAGCACCAGGCAGCTGAGCACAAAACTCACATCCAGGAGATCAAGGCAGCAGAGACAGTGCTCCGGGCCCCTTACAGCAGCGGTCTGCTGTAACCACCCGCTGAACACCCAACCCCTCCTGGGACACGTCCCACTCAGGGCCCTCCGGTCCCAGGATAGTCCCCTCCCCATCCCGCTGACTTGATCCTGCGGCTTAGACCACAGCAGGAAGTGCAGCGGAGCTCACGCCCCAAGCGGCCGGAGCTCAATATCCCCAGAAACCTCCTCACAGGAGGAGCGCAGGCCCAATCACAGAATTCCAACTACTGAGCGCTAACCACAGAGACTCAGATCCACAATACAATTCTTCCTGGATACCAAAGCCGCAAAGCTCAGTGCCTGGGACCCAAGACCCAGGCGGAGGCAGGGCTCCAGACCCCGCAGCCGCAGCGGAGAGCAGTAACGGCCTGCTGAACACCACCACTCAGAGGAGAACACACCCAACCTAGAGCCCCCTCGCTGAGCTCTTGACCCGCGGGAACACACTTCCCACTACCACCACCACCCAGATCTACAGGAGTGCACGCACCGCCGAAACTCCACCCTGCCAGAGCGCACGCCCAATACAGTGCTAGCCACAGAGACTCAGACCCACAGTACAACCCGTCCCAGATCCCAAGCCTGAAAGTGGCAGCACGGACTACACAGGGCTGCCCAGCCAGTGACTGTACGGGCCATCCAACCCCTCAGTGGCAGAAAACCAGCTGAATAGACACTAAAGACCAGCAGACCGGTAAAATCAATACAGCGACGCGCATTCTTCAACAGCGCTTGCGATCCCTTAGCGCCTGCAACAACTTCAGTGCCTGCAAAGCACCCCTCTCACACACTGAAGGCCTCTTCATTCACCAAACACCCTGTCCCTTAGGACACACCCACAAGCACATGCTCAAACACACGCTACCCCACATTTGCCCTTCTGCGCCTGCGAACTTTCCTTCTACAGGTATAGCTGAATAACCAACGCACACACTGAAACCACTAGACCTCACTAGACCTTCATTTTCCTGAAAAATTCTCCAGATACCAGAGAAAAACCAGTCTGACCTGCAGAATCCAGGAACAGACAGTGTACACGACAGATAACCAAATGGCCAGAGGGGCGCGAAAAAGAACACAACCAACGCAAATCATGATATCATGGCTTCACGGCAACCTCCAAAATTATTGGACACTCCAACTCAGCAGAAACAGAAAAAGAAAATGATTTTAAAGCTATGATTATCCAGTTATTTGAGGCACATAAAGAGGAAACAAACAAATCTCTCAGAGAAATAGTCATAGAGATTCAAACAGTTAAAGAGGATACAAAAAAATCCCTTAATGATTTGGCCTCCCAAATAGAAACAAAGACAAACGAGGTGAACGAAGAAGCTCTTAAAGAAATACATGCAAATAGAGCCAAACAATTGAGGCAGAAGCAGAGGCACTAAGAGAGGAAACAAACAAAAAATACAGTCCATCTTGGAGACACAGGAATCCACACTCAAACAGATGAAGGAAATGTTGCAAGACATGAAAACAGAATTAGAATCAATAAAAAAAAACACAAACTGAGAAAACCCTGGAACTGAAGAACTTAGAGAAAAGAGAAGGAATCTCAAAGGTAAGCATCACTAATAGAATTCAAGAGATGGAAGAGAGAATCTCAGGTGCTGAAGATACACTCACAGAAATTGATACTTCCCTCAAAGCAAAAATAAAATCAGAAAAATCCCAAACACAAACCATCCAAGAAATCAAGGATGCCATGAAAAGGCAAAATATAAGAATAATAGGAATTGAAGAAGAAGAGGAGTCCAGGTTACAAGGTCCAGAAAATATTTTCAAGAAAATCATAGAAGAAAATTTTCCCAACCTAAAGAAAGAGATGTCCACAAACATACAAGAGGCCTACAGAACACCAAATAGGCTAGACCAGAGAAGAAACTCCTCACGCCACATCATAGTCAAAACACTTAATCTACAGAACAAAGAAAAGATACTAAAAGCAGCAAGGGAAAAAGGCCAAGTAACATATAAAGGCAAACCTATCAGAATCACTCCGGACTTCTCATCAGAAACTATGAAAGCCAGAAGAGCCTGGGGAGAGATCATGCAGGCCCTAAGGGACCACAGGTGCCAACCTAGACTACTTTACCCAGCAAAGCTTTCAATCAACATAGATGGAGAAAATAAAATATTCCACGACAAAACTAAATTTAAGCAATATTTGAACAGCAACCCAGCCCTACAGAAGATACTAGAAGGAAAATTCCAATCCAATGAAAACAAATACACCCAAGAAAACATAGGTTAAAGATATTTTCCAACAAAAGTCAAAAGCAAACAAGCAATGATCCACAGTAACATCGCCAACTCCACAATAATAGGAAATAACATTCAATGGTCATTAATAACTATCAACATCAATGGACTCAACTCTCCAATAAAAAGACACAGACTAACAGAATGGGTGCGGAAACAGGATCCAACAGTCTGCTGCATCCAAGAAACACACCTAAGCAACAAAGATAAACATTACCTCAGAGTAAAAGGCTGGAAAACAGTTTTCAAGCAAATGGACCCAAAAAACAAGCAGGAGTGGCTATCCTAATATCTAATAAAATAGATTTTCAACCAAAACTAATCAAAAAAGACATAGAGGGGCACTACATTTTCATCAAAGGAAAAATTCACCAAGAAGACATCACAATTCTAAACATCTATGCCCCAAATACAAGAGCACCCACATTCATAAATGAAACATTATTAAAGCTTAAACCACACATTGATGGCAATACCTAATAGTGGGTGACTTCAACACCCCACTCTCACCAAGGGACAGATCAACTAGACAGAAACCAAATAAGGAAATAAAAGCACTTACAGAGTCCCTAAATCAAATGGATCTAATAGACATCTACAGATCTTTCCACCCAAACTCAAAAGAGTATACCTTCTTTTCAGCACCTCATGGAACCTTCTCCAAAATAGACCATATAGTTGGTAACAAAGCAAGCCTCAACAGATATAAAAAGATTGAGATAATCCCTTGTATTCTATCGGACCACCATGGACTAAAGCTGGACATCAACAACAATGGAAACAACAAAAAGCCGACACGCACATGGAAACTGAACAACTTGCTACTCAATGACAGCTGGGTTAAGGAAGAAATAAAGAAAGAAATTAAAGACTTCTTAGAATTCAATGAAAATGAAGGCACAACATACCCAAATTTATGGGACACATTGAAAGCGGTGCTCAGAGGAAAATTTATAGCACTAAGTGCCTTCAAGAAGAAATTTATAACATCACATACAAGTAACTTAATGGCCCAACTGAAAACCCTAGAAAAAAAAGAAGCAGATACACCCAAGAGGAGCAGAAGGCTGGAAATAATCAAACTCAGGGCTGAAATCAATCAATTAGAAACAAATAAAACTATTCAAAGAATCAATGAAACAAAAAGCTGGTTCTTTGAGAAAATCAACAAGATAGACAAACCCTTAGCCAAGCTAACTAAAAGCAGAGAGAATCTATCCAAATCAACAAAATCAGAAATGAAAAGGGGGACATAACTACAGACACTGAAGAAATTCAAACAATCATTAGGTCATACTACAAAAGCCTATCATACAAAATTTGAAAATTTAAACGAAATGGACAATTTTCTTGATAGATTCCATCTACCAACATTAAGTCAAGATCAGATAGAAAGACTGAATAGACCTATATCCCCAAGGAAATTGAAACAGTCATTCACAGCCTCTCCCTCCAAAAAAGCCCTGGGCCAGATGGTTTCAGCTCAGAATTCTACCAGACCTTCAAAGAAGTGCTAATACCAATTCTCCTCAAACTATTCCACAAAATAGAAACAGAAGGAACATTACCAAACTCATTCTATGAAGCAACAGTTACCTTGATACCCAAACCACACAAAGACCCAACAAAAAAAAGAGAACTTTAGACCTATCTCTCTTATGAATATTGATGCAAAAATACTCAATAAAATACTTGCAAACCGAATCCAAGAACACATCAAAGATATCATCCATCATGACCAAGTAGGCTTCATCCCAGGCATGCAAGGGTGGTTCAACATACGGAAATCCATCAATGTAATCCACCACATAAACAAACTGAAGGAGAAAAACCACATGATCATCTCCTTGGATGCGAAAAAGCATTTGACAAAGTCCAACACCCATTCATGTTTAAAGTATTGAGAGATCAGGGATACAAGGAACATACTTAAACATAGTAAAGGCAATATACAGCAAGCCTACAGCCAACATCAAACTCAATGGAGAGAAACTTAAATCAATCCCACTGAAATCAGGGACAAGACAAGGCTGCCCACTCTCTCCATATCTCTTCAACATAGTACTTGAAGTCTTAGCCAGAGCAATAAGACAACTAAAGGAGATCAAGGGGATACAAATCGGAAAGGAAGAGGTCAAAGTGTCACTATTCGCAGATGATATGATAGTATACATAAGTGACCCCAAAAATTCAACCAGAGAACTCCTTCAGCTGATAAACACCTTCAGCAAAGTGGCTGGATACAAAGTCAACTCAAAAAAATCAGAAGCCCTCCTGTATACCAAAGACAAAAGGGCCGAGAAAGAAATTAGGGAAACAACACCCTTCACAATAGCCACTAATAGCATAAAGTACCTTGGGGTGACACTAACCAAGCAAGTGAAAGACCTGTTTGAGAAAAACTTCAAGTCTCTGAAGAAAGAAATTGAAGAAGATCTCAGAAGATGGAAAGATCTCCCGTGCTCATGGATTGGTAGGATTAACATTGTGAAAATGGCCATCCTGCCAAAAGCAATCTACAGATTTAATGCAATTCCCATCAAAATACCAACTCAATTCTTTTCAGACCTTGAAAAAAGATTCTCAGCTTCATATGGAGAAACAAAAAACCTAGAATCTCCAAAACAACCCTATACAACAACAGATCATCTGGAGGTATCTCCATTCCCGATCTCATGCTGTACTACAGAGCAATAGTAATAAAAACTGCATGGTATTGGCATCAAAACAGAAAGGAGGATCAATGGAACTGAATTGAAGACCCAGAAATAAATGCACATACCTATGAATACTCAATTTTTGACAAAGCAGCCAAAACCACTCAATGGAAAAAGATAGCATCTTCAACAGATGGTGCTGGTCTAATTGGATGTCTACATGCAGAAAAATGAAAATAGATCCACATTTATCACCCTGCACAAAACTAAAGTCCAAGTGGATCAAAGACCTAAACATAAAACCAGATACGCTAAATCTGTTAGAAGAAAAAGTAGGGAACAGCCTAGAACTCATTGGCACAGGAGACAACTTCCTGAACAGAACTCCAACAGCACAGGCTTTAAGAGCAACAATCAATAAATGGGACCTCATGAAACTGAAAAGCTTCTGTAAAGCAAAGGACACCGTCATCAAAACAAAACGACTGCCTACAGATTGGGAAAGAATCTTCACCAACCCTCTATCTGACAGAGGGCTAATATCCAGTATATATAAAGAACTAAAGAAGCTGAAAAGCAGCAAAACAAGTAAACAAATTAAAAAATGGGGAATGGAGCTAAACAGAGAATTCTCTGTAGAGGAATATAGAATGGCAGAGAAACACTTAAAGAAATGCTCAACGTCATTAGCCATTAGGGAAATGCAAATCAAAACGACCTAAGATTTCACCTTACACCCATCAGAATGGCCAAGATGAAAAACACAAATGACAACACATGTTGAGAGGTTGTGGAGAAAGGGGAACCCTCCTCCATTGCTGGTGGGAATGTAATCTGGTACAACCACTTTGGAAGTCAATCTGGCGCTTTCTCAGACAATTAGGAATAGCGCTTCCTCAAGATCCAGCTATACCACTGCTAGGCATATACCCAAAGTTTGCTCAAGTACACAATAAGGACATTTGCTCAACCATGTTTGTAGCAGCTTTATTTGTAATAGCCAGAACCTGGAAACAACCCAGATGTCCATCAACGGAGGAATGGATACAGAAATTGTGGTATTTCTACACAATGGAATACTACTCAGCAATCAAAAAGGAGGAAATCATGAAATTTGCAGGCAAATGGTGGGATCTAGAAAAGATCATTCTGAGTGAAGTATCCCAGAGGGAGAAAGACAAACATGGAATATACTCGCTTATATAGACCTGAAAGATAGGATAAACATAATGAAATCTAAAGAAGATAATCAAGAAAGCAGACATGGGGTATGATGATCTATCCTCATTTAGAAAGACAAATGGGATATGCATTGAAGCGTTATGGCGGAGTCTACCGCAGAAAGCATCTGAAAGACTCTACCTAGCAGTGCTCCAAAATAGATACTAAGACTCACAACCAAACCTTCGCAAAGTGCAGGGAATCATATGAAAGAAGGGGAGTTTGATGTGGAGAGGATAGGAACTCCACAAGGACCAAACATATCTGGGCACAGGGTCTTTTCTGAGATGGACACTCAACCAAAGTCCATGAGAGGATAAAATCTAGAACCTCTGCTCAGATGTGACCCGTGATAGCTCAGTAATCAATTGGTTTCCCACAGTAAGGGGAACAAGGACTATTTCTAACATGAACTAAATGACTGGCTCTTTGACCTCCCAACCTCCCAAGGGAGGAGCAGTACTGTTAGGCCACAGAGGAGGACTTTGCAGCCAGTCCGAAAATACCTGACAAAAGCGAGTCATATGAAAGGGGGAGGAGGTCCTCCCTATTAGTGGACTTGGAAAGGGACAGGGAGGAGATAAGGGAGGGAGGGTGGGATTGGGGAGGGAATGAGGGATACAGCTGGGATACAGAATTAACAAAATGTAACTAATGAGAAAAATAAAATTAAAAAAAAAAAAAAAAAAAAAAAAAAACAAATTTGACTACTAAAATTATCTCATACTCTTATGATAAAGAAAAGGATATCTATTATGATCACTTGGGAACCATATTATTGTCTATGACTGATGGTTGGATATATGTTTGCATCAGTATGAGAAAATGTAAACTTTTAAAAGCCAAGTAGAAGAAAGCAGATTTTTAAGAAACAGTGTGTTTGTACTTAAACACCTCCTTTTACACCAATTTGCTTTAATGACCAATATCATCTTCATGTAGTTTGTTTCAAGATCTTTTTCTTGTGCTTTCAACTATGTTTGCATATTCAGGATGTGCTGTGGTGTGTGGTATGAATAAATTCCATATAGAAATCCAGGCAAAACATAATCAAACAATTGGAGGAAACCAATAAATTCCTTAAATAAAGCCATGAAACAACAAACATTTGAAGGATATGAGGCTTTGCTGGATTAGGGTGAATTCTGACATGTCTGATAGCCACTTATTTATATTCAGTCTGTGATGTTAAACTCTGTTTTCTCAGTGAAGCGCCTAAAAATCTGTCTCCTGATATATATGATCCTGGGTCATATAAAGAGCCTCACATAGCCCTCAGGGTAGATTATTAGGCAAACCTTTTCCTGTGAAGAAAGCTGCTTGAACAACACCTGGGAATTCCTAGAAATGGATCACCCTGCTAAGGATCTTAGCCTCAGCAGTGACTTTCAACTGTTCTCCTTCTTGGATAGGACCATGCTACTTCATGGAAAATGAGGCAGGATAGCACTATATGTAAGCCAAGTATCCTTGACCCCTAGACCCCAGCAAATCAGACATTTATCCTCAAAATCTTTCCCTCTGCACAAGGTTTATAAGTCCCTGACTTCAAATAAAAAAGTTGTGGGTGCATGCATGCTGGCTGGTTGTATGCTACCTGATACCAGCAGCCTTCCATCATTGCCCCAGATATTCATCATTTATCCCCCTCTGGGCCTGCTCTTTGACCCACTGGGCCTAGGCCTCACTGGATCTGGGTCTTACCAGGCCTATGTCTTGGTTGCAAGTCAACCAAGCCTGGACTTTCACCTGCACCTCTGAGGTGAAAGTCTTCAGAGCAAGGCACAGCAGCTTCACTGAGAATGGTAAGACTTCGGTATGGTCATAGGTTCTGGAACACCTGAATTTCCACTACCATTGGTGATTTCATTCTAAAAGAGCTAGCTACCTGGAACAGTCAATAGAAAATTCTTTCCTCACTCTGGCCTAGTGAACATGCGTGTTGCCCTAAAGTGGTCTAGCTGCCCTTGAGAGAAATGGAACGACCATTCTCCATCTGGAAGCTGATCTCCAGGACTCTCCCAAATGGAGAATGACAGAATGAAACACATTCTGGAAATATGGAAATAGAAGCAGTAAAGAAAGCAGAAACAAGCTGGCCATGGTGGTGCACACCGTTGATACCAGCACTTGAGTAGGTGGAGGCAGCTATATCTCTGTGACATTGAGGCTGGCCTGGTCTAAAAAGCAAGTCCAAGACAGCCAATGCTACACAGAGAATTCCAGCCTCAAAAAACCAAAAGAAATTTATTTTTTTTAAACAGAAAGTTAGGGAATCCTGGAAATTAAAAATTTAAAGACTACAACAAGGAACTTCAGAGGCAAGGTTCACACTCAAAACAGAGATCAAAAGAGAAATATATGCACTGAAAACAAATAGAAGAAATGGAAGACAGGTGTGTTTATACATTCCTTTAATACCAGAACTCAGGGAGGCAGAAACCACTGGACTGTTGGGAGTTCAAGACCAGCCTGGTCTACAAAGTGACAGCAAAGGCTATAAAGCAAACCTGTCTGAAAATAAAATAAAACAACAAAAAAGAACAGAAAAAAAGATGAAATAGATACATGTGTCACAGAAAATGTTAAATCTAAAAGTTCTCTACCACAAAACATCCAGGAACTCTGTGACATTATGAAAAGACAAAACATGCTAATGATCAGATTAGCAGAAGAAGGATGAGATCAAAAGTCCAGAAGATATTTTCAGCAAAATCATACAAGAGAAATTTCTTAACCTAAATAAGAAGATGCCTATCAAGGCACAAGAAGCATACAAAACACCAAAGAGACTGGACCAGGAAAGAAAGTTCTCTTACCAGAATAATCAAAACTCTAAACACACAGCACAAGGAAAGAATATGAAAAGCTGCAACAGAAAAAAAAAATAAAACAGACCACACTAACAAACAATCAAAAGAAACCAAAACAAACAAACAAACAAACAAAAACAACCAATAAATAAATGAAGGCAGATCTTTGAAATTAATCCTGTATTCTCAGTACAGATGCTGGAAGTTGAAGGGCTTAGACAGTATGCTTCTGACTCTTAAAAAACTAGAGAAGCCAAGACAAATTAGTAACCATGCCCAGAAACTTTCAATCAGCAAATGGAGAAAATAAGATGTTTCATGATGAGGTCAAATTTAAACAATATGTATCTATAAATATAGCCCAACACAGGGTGCTAAAACAACCACCACCACCACCAAAATAACAGGATTTACAATCACTTTTTGTTGATATCTCCTAATACCATTGACCCAAATTCACCAATAAAAAGACACAGGCTCACAAAATGGATGATAAAACAGAATCCACCCTTCTTCTAAATACATCAAACACAGCTTCACATCAAGATAGACATTATCTCAAGGTAAATGTTTGGAAAAGATATTCCAAATAAATTAAATAAATAAGTATCAAGGTCATATAAGAATTTTAATATCTAACAAAACAGACTTCAAAAAATAATTAATCAAAAAATGGAAAAGGACATGACATATTAAAATAATTAAAAACATCCAGCAATATAACATTTCAATATTTAACATCTATGCCCCAAACATAAGAGCACCCAAGTTATAAAAGAAACCTTCTGCAGCTTGCATCACATCCTGGCCCTTATAAACTGATAGGAGAAGACTTCAATATATCACTCTCACCAATGGACAGGTCCTCCTGACCAAACTGAACAGAGAAATGCTCCAGCTAACATCAAAAACTAAATATACCCAAATGATGTTTACAGAACATCCACCCAAGCACAAAAGATTGTTCCCTCTTCTCAGCAACACATATATTGTTCTCCAAAATTGATGATATACTTGAACAGTGGAAGTCTCAAAAGATATAAGAAACTTTCAATAACCTCCTGCATCTTATCAGACCACTAAGGTTTAAAGCAGCACATCACCAATAACAAAATCAATAGAAAGTTACAAACACATAGAAATTGAACAACTCTCTACAAATAAAAAATGGATCAAAATGAAATAAAGAAATTAAAGACTTTCTAAAAGTCAATGAAATGAATACACAACATATCAAAAGTCATAGTACACAACGGAATTGTTGACCAGAAGACAGTTCACACTACTAAGTACATTCAGAAAAAATAATAAGAAAGATCTCTTAGTAGAAACTTAACAGCAGACCTAAATACTCTAGAAAAAAAAGAAGTAAACAAAACTAAAAGGAGTAGACAGTGAGAAATTACTGAACTGTGTCTTCACTGGTAAAACCGAATGTTTCCACAGGAAAAGAAAGGTGGATTCTATTAAAATTGATAATGATTAGATTTGAATAGTAGAGATCTCCTGAATAAGCAGAGGTAACTGTTCATCAGACAGTGTGGTTATTCAGTCCAAACTAACTTAATAAAGACTAAAGTTTTCTTCTTAAATAAAAAAGGATGTTTTTGTTGTTTCATATTAAAAATAGTTAAGAGGTTTAAAATGTTTGAAGTAAATTCAAAGGTATAAACTTGTTTGAGTTGGAATAATTTGGAGTGAATATAACATATTTGAGCAGTGTGGTGATAGATCATGCATTTAATCCCAGCAGAGACAAGCAGTTCTCCATTAATTTGTTGTTTTCTAAATTCAGGAGTTACAATGACAGGGTGTTGGTGGTTCATAGCTTTAATCACAGCATTTGGGAGGCACATGCCTTTTACATACCACCTGGGAGGCAGAGGCAGGCACATAGGATTTACAGTGATTTTATTTAAAAGCTGCTTATAAAAGGCAGGCTGGAAAATCAAAGTGAATGCCCTTTATTATCTAGAAATAAATACACTTTAAGGTATATTTGTAAACTTTCAAAGATTTTTAACTTTAATTGAGATATTATACTTTTCTATTTCCAAAAAATTCATTTTGCCCTTTAAAAGATATAACATGCCTAAAAGGTACATCCCTCATCCCTGAATTAGGGATGGGGCAGGGTTTTGATTTAATCTTTTCAGGAGAATAAAATCATCCACCTAAGAATATGGAGACCACTGGACACATGAAACTTCTGAGAAAATGACAGATCACCAAAAGAAAATGTCAAAAGAGAAGGAGTAAGCTGGCCAACAGGTATCACTCACCTTCATGTTATCTCTTCTGCCTTCTACAGACATAAGTGCAAATTGTCTTTATGTGATTGCTAAAGAACAATCCAAAATCTCTATCTCATAACAGAAAAGCCACCTGGTAAGAAACAGAGGAAAACAGAAAATAAGGGATGATTCTATTGTCATGAATCTCATAATCTTCTGGCATGATGTGACTTCTGTACTTACCACAAACTTCAATAATCAAGAATGTGTACAGTGTTTGTGAAAGAATGAGGGAGTGAGAGAAAAAGCCAAAAACATAAGCCTAAAATATATTCAAGTTTACATGAAAAGATGTAAGGAAACTCTAACATGAAAAAATGTGCACTGGACCAGAGATACCTTTGATTTTCTAATTAATACAAATTAAATAAAACAGATTTCCCAACTGTTATAAGACAAACACAAAGTGACACCTAAACTGTTATATTTCTGACCCTCCAGCTACTACTAACCTCCTTTACAGAGAGTCCTTTTGCTCTGGAAGTCTCTTGGAAAATGAAGGTGATCATAAAGATGGGCTATGGCTTGCAGTCCCTCATGTCCCCTTGTGGGTTCAGGCACAGCCCAGCCCTTTTGACACTCACACTCACACAAAAAAATGTTGGAGAATAATTTAGTATCTGTTTCCTGCTGCATGAATTATGTCATGAGATGTGGAATCTGCCCTATCCACTTATTTAAAACCAGGCAAACCTGACAAAATTCTGCATCTCAGAAATTTCCTTTTGTACCCTGGAATTGAATTTCCCTAAATCACGACATTGTGACTAGTGGTAGTTGAAAGGTTTACAAAAAACATAATCAAGTATTGCTGAAAGATGACCACCACCACCTCTTTTCTTCCAGTTTCAAATGATTTGTAAAATTTGTTACACAAAACTGTATTGGAATACAACATTCATCATTTCTAGAAATGAGACCTTCAGTTTTCCAATTTGTCCACTGCAAACCAATGCCTGTGTGCACACACTAGGTAGCCAAATTATAAGCACCACAAATTTCTACTGCTCAGGCCACAAAATCCTCACTTCTCTGGTCAATAAACACTCAGGAAGGGTTGGAGGCCAAGGGTCTCTGCCGAGATCACCACATGGAGACCAACAGAACCACAGCCTGAACCACAGGCTGAACCACAGTCCATCTATTTCAAAGCAGATCAGGCTGTGAGAGCTCAGCAGCCTGCTCTTCCTGGCCTGGGGACAATGGCCCCACACTCAGCATGACATGGCCTCTGGTCTCACTCACAGCTCTTTAGAGCTACATCAGAGGAAAATCCCAGAACAAACCCATAAACTACCTCCCACTGTTGTTCCTGACTGCTAGGCCTGCCCAGAGTCCCTCATTAGCTTGAACAATACAGCTGAGTCTCAGGAGAGTAGTAGCTTCTCTACCAGTGGATCAAAGATCAAATGATGCAGATATCAGAGGCATTCTAGCTTTGCCCTAACCCCTATGGGCACACAGAACCCTATTGTTGTTATAAGAATGAAAATGAATTTTCCCAATTAGCCCCGATTTTAAAACTTGCTAGTTCAGAAAGGCAGAGAAAGCACCCATCTGACCTCCTACTCACCTCACCTCTAAGAGGAAAAAGCCCCAAAAGCTCACCAGTTCAGATGACAGTTCAGGGGGATAGGCCAAAACAAACAAAAAAACAAATAAAGGAACCCAAGGCCAAAGGCTTTCTAGCTCAAATCTCAAAAAGCCCAAAAGCTACAAAGCTAAAACTCCTTCCACTTTTACACTCTGTCTTAAATACATTTCAGCTGAAAGTTCCACTTACTCTTTAATCCCTCTCAGCTGGTTTCTTGTTTTGCCTCTTGACCTAGGGTTAACATTATTAAATCCTGTGCACAGAGAGTTTTTGAATTAAAGGTATGATCTAGGGCTGATGGAACCACACCATAATCACCTCTTTACAATAAACAGAAAGTTCTTGGAATTAAGGTTTGTGTTAGGGCTCAACCACACCAAACAAAGCACAGGTTTTACAGTTCACAATCTAAGGGATCACACTGGGATCAAATATCCTGCAACACCCTCATTTTGGAAATGTTTTAAAATACAATCTTCCCCTTTCCTAGGGCACCTGCTCATCTTCCAAGATACAGTTCATTTATGTTGCACATTCCATTACATGATCAGTGTCCAGTGTAGCCATCTCTTCCTCATAGTTGGGAAGTCCTTCAGCAAAACTGCAGTCAAAGCCAAACAGTAACAACCATTAAAGAAACAAATGTCCATGCATTTGAAAGAAAGGAGTAGTTAATGGGAGCTCAAAAAAAATGAGATATAAAACAAAAAGGATATGGCTGTACCTAGGAATATTGGTGTAGAAAGTTTATTATAGATAGACGAGAGAACACAGTCAGACACAGGGAAATCTGGGACAGTCTAGAGTTGACATGACCCTGAGCTATGTGAGACGAGAGGACAGAGGGAAGTGGAGAGCCAGAACAAAGGGCCAGGAGGATAAATGATAAATGAAAAAGACCAGGTAACCAAAACAGTTAGAATACATAAGGAAGGACAGCTGGGAGGAGAGCAGCTCAACTCCTGGGCTAGAGATCTGTGTTTGACACCCATACCTTGTAACAAGTAAGGACTGAGGGATGTTGGGAGAACCTGACAGCCACTTCTTCTTTGATTGTTAAGTAGCCACTTTAATGATTCATCCCAGCATTTGAGACGTAAGAGTAGAGTGAAATGAGAAGGTTGAAATGATTTCTTTATAATCTCAAACTTTTATTTTTAAAAGTTGAAAATGGCTTTATGGTCCAATATTCTTCAGGGAATTCAAATATGTATTAGAGCACACAAAGTATTACACCTTTTCTCTCAGGTTGTGCATTTTCAAATGGGGGGAGGGGAAAGCATTCCTGTTAGGTACTACCACACCACTTTGTCCAGATCTTCTGTGTGTTTGAACAAGTGTAACTGTAGAAAATTGCTTTCCAGAAACAAGTTCAGCAACTAATCAGTATTCTTGATTCCCTTTGTGTATGACTCCCAGCCCTACTTGTACACATTCCACTTTTACTGACCATGTAAAATTGATTACTTGACTCATTGCCATCTTCCCTCCTCCCCCTCCCTTTCTCTGTTGTGACAACACCAGCTTCAAAGTAGGTCAGTGAACTCAATTCTTACACAGGTCCCTCTTTATTTTTAATCACCCACCTCCAAACAAACAAACAAACAAACAAACAAAACCCAGGGAGGTCAGTGGGCACTCATTCACTGATCTCTTTTACTTCACACTGACCAGTCAGTGCCCACCTGAAAAGAATTGCAGGATTATGTTTAGGCATTGGGCAGTAGAGTTAGCATTCTGTGTTTAAATAAAGTGTAAACTACATAACATGTGAAAGACTGATCTATAGGAGACATTGCTTTAAACAAAAACAAAAATCAAAGCACTAGAGAAAAAGGAATGAAATTATTAAAGACTGGGATTATCAGAGAATATTAACTAATAAGAGACTAGAGCAGTGATGCATCAACAAAGTAAAATTTAATAATACCAATAACTGACTTATTTACTATTTGTTTATTTATTTATTATGTATACAGTATTCGGCATGCATGTACACTTGCACACCAGAACAGAGCACCAGATCTCATTATAGATGTTGTGAGCCACCATGTGGTTGGTGGTAATTGAACTCCTGACCTCTGAAAGAGCATCCAGTGCTCTTAACCTCAGAGTTGAAAAAGAAAACACACAGGCATACTGACTTTGAAAAACACAGACCATCCTCTTGTAGAGGGAAAGCCATTAATAAGATACTGTTTGATGTTGTCTCCGTGTACAATATTAGCTGCTGAGACCTGTAATGTGACAGACACAGCTTTAGCCAATAGCCTGTGTCTCATATTTGAACTGACAGAACTGTGTCAATGAGGATTGTACATATGGGCCCAGGACAGTCCCTCAATTCAAAATTCAATATTCACTGGATCAAGCTACCTGACCCAAATTGAACACCCACCAATCTGGTCCTTTTTCATTCACATTCATGAATTAATAAATACATGTTTGAAAATTACAAATTAAAAAATCCTCATCCTGCCACATTTCTAGATAATCCTGGTGAGCTAAAATGTGTATCCCCAGATCCTAATCTCCAGCAGGCCTGGCTCACAACCATCTATAATGAAATCTGGCACCCTCTTCAGTGTGCAGGTATAAATGCAAATACAACATTGTATACATAATAAATATTAAAACAAAACAAAACATTCTGTTTTTTTTTTTTTTTTTTTTTTTTTTTTTTTTTTTTTTGCAGAGTCCTAGCATGTCCATGGTGGTTGACTGTATGACCTCCTGGGATATAATGCACACATGTGGTATCCATATATATATATATATACAAGTAAAATACTCTTATCACTCATCTATGCAAAAGATTAAAATACCCCCCTCAAAAAAAGAAAAGGTGAGTGGGCGTAGTGGCACACACTGGATCTCTGTGAGTTTGAGGTCACCCAGTCTGCAGAGCTAGTCCAGTCCAGGCAAAGCTACACAAGGAAACCATATCTTGAAAAGCAAAACAAAAACAACAACAAAACAAATACAAACAAACAAACAAAAAGATCATAAAGCAAGGGTGTTGAAACATGCCTGTAAATGGAGCATTAGGAAAGTCAGGAAGGAAGGTCAACCTGGACTATATTAAACTATGTCTCAAAAATAAAACATTAGCAACAACAACAAAACTGCACAAGACTCTGAGTGACTGGGATGCTTTGGGACATTGACATTTTTATCTTAATTTCTGGCTACATAGGAAGCTATTGAGGAGTGTATTTGTTTGAATGAAAATGACACCTATAGTCTCATATGTTTGAAAATATGGTACCCTTTTGTTGGAACTGTTTTGGAAAAATTATGAACTGTGATCTTGTTGAAGAGGTGTGTTACTGTGGGTGGGCTTTGAGGTTTTAAAATCCCACATTATTCTCAGTTAGCCCTTTGTTTCATACTTGTAGATTAGGATGTAAGCTCTTAACCACTGTTCTCTCTGGTGCTCTGCCTGCCATACCTGTCTGCCTCCATGGTCCCTTCCATAATGGTCATGGACTTACCCTTTGAAACTCTACATACCCAAACAACTGTTTCTTCTATAAGCAGCCTTGGTCATGATATCTTAGCACATTGATAGAAAAGTAGCTAAGACAAGGGGTTTGAAAACAGAGAGAAATGCTTTGAGGTACACTTATCTCAAAGATCTTTTGTCCTGTCAAATTAATAGTAAGATTTCAGAAATTTCAGGTCTCACAGCGCCCTAACCCAGAAGGCTGAGCCCCTCGGGTGGGGCGGGGAAGAGCTTTAGAGAGCCTCCATTGTCAAGTGTGATGGAAGTGCTGTTGCTATGACTACAGATGCTGAAGGGAAATTGCTGAGCTCCTCCAGGGCCTGGTGGGCAGTGGTGGCGAGGGCGGCAATGGGAACTCTCTTCCTGGGCGCAGTGGCAGCGGTCATGGTTTGGCTACTGGAGTACTTCATAGTGGTAGGTTGAGACCAGGAGAAGCCAGGTAAGGGTGTGGGGGCGCCGCCTGAGCACCGCCTCCGCCCCAGGCTCCACCTCTGCCCCGGCTCTGGCTCCACCTCCGCCTCCTCCTCAGGCTCCGCCTCTGCCTGTGTTCCTCCTCTGCCCTGGGCTCCTCCCTCTGCCCCAGGGCTCTGCCCCCGCCTGGCTCGGGTTCTTCTTCCCTCTCCCGGGAGATAATTCAGCCCATCCAGTTGAAATTTCAAACTTTTCTGGAATAACTTCAACCATCACAACAGAAACATCAACCATGGCAGGTGAAATTTCAGCCACCTCAAAGTTCAGTCTTTGTAGGCAAAAATTCAACCATCTGAGATCAAATTTCATTGCAGGTAACATTTCAACCATCGCAAGAGAGACATCAAACATCACAGGTGACATTTCAGTCACCTCCCAGGAAAGTTCAACCATCACAGGAGATAATTCACCCTGGGTAGGTGAAATTGGAAATTTGCTGGAAATACTGCAACCATCTCAATGGAAATGTCAACCATCGCAGGTGAAATTTCAGCTACCTCAAAGGAAACTTCAACTATCAAGTGTGTAAATTTTATCTTTACAAGAAAAACATCAACAATCCTGGGTGAAAATTCAAACATTACAGGGGTTATTTCAGCGATGGCACAGGAAAGTTCAGTCTTTGCAGGTAAAAATTTAACAATCTCAGGTGAAACTTTAATCTTCACAGGAAAAACTCAACCACTGGTAGTGACAAGTGAACCATCACAAGAGAGACTTCCAACATCACAGGCGACATTTCAGTCACATCACAGGAAAATCCAAATATCACAGGCGGTAAGCCAGGCAAACCAGGTGAAATTTCAAATAGGTCAGGAAAAGCATC
The DNA here is from genome assembly GCA_036365155.1 of Meriones psammophilus. Lineage (NCBI taxonomy): Eukaryota > Metazoa > Chordata > Mammalia > Rodentia > Muridae > Meriones > Meriones psammophilus. The sequence continues at coordinate 59,952 of JAEOAE010001313.1, forward strand.
AACCATCACAAAGGAAACTTCAACCATCACAGGTGAAGTTTCAGCCACCTCTTGGACACTTTAACTGTCAAGGGTTCAAATTTCATTTTAAGAAGAAAAATGTCAACAATCCTAGGTGAAACTTCAACCATCACAATTGAATTTTCAGCCACCTCAAAGGAAACTTTCAACTATCGAAGGTGCCATTTTAAACTTTGCAGGAAAAAAAGTCAACCATCCCAAGTGAAGCATCAACCATTACAGGCAAAATTTCAGTGATGGCTCAGGAAAGTTCATGCTTTGCAGGTGAAATTTCAACCATATCAGGCAAAAATTCGCCTTTCACAGGTAAGAGGTCAACCACCGCAGGTGACATTTCAACCATCGCAAGAGAGACCTCAAACATCACAGGTGACATTTCAGTCACCTCCCTAGAAAGTTCAACCATCACAGGGGATTATTCAGCCTACATAGGTGTACTTTCAAACTTAGAGGAAAAACTTCAACCATCACAATGGAAACTTCTACCATCACTGGTGAAATTTCAGCCACCTAAAGGTAATTTCAACTATCAAGGGTGCAACATTGACCTTTAAAGGAAATCTTTAACCATCCAAGGTGAAATGTCAGCTGTTACAGGGAAGATTTCTGCGATGGCACAAGAAAGTTCAGTCTTTGCAGGTGAAAATTCAACAATCTGAGGTCAAAGTTGAATCTTTACACGGAAAAGGTCATCCATGGCAGGTGAAATTTCAACCAATCCAAGAGAGACTTCAGAGATCACAGGCGACATTTCAGTCACATCACAGGAAAATAGAAATATCACAGGTGATAAGACAGGCAAGCCACAATTGAATAATTTTGAGCTTCATAGAGAATTATGACATTACAATTGACTTGTGACATCACAACGGTACTATTGGTATATCATAAACACATTGTGACATCACAATGCTACTATTGTGACATCGCAAGGGAATTATGACATCACAATTCTACCAGTAGGACATTACAATCTCATTGTGATACCACACTGGTTTTATTGTGACATCCCTGGAGAATTATACCATTACAATTGAATGGTTACATCACAATAGTAACTATGATATCATAATTGTATTATGATATTTCAGTGTACTATTCTCTATTCACAATGGCATTCTGATATGAGAAAGGTAGTATTAGGACCACAATGGAGTGATTGTGACTTTTTAATTGACTTGTGACATGAAAATATTAGTATTGTGACATCACAATAGTACTTTGATATCACAGTGGTACTATACCCTAGTCATAATGGAATTTTGACATCACAATGGTGCTATTGGGATAACAGAAACACATTGTGACAACACAATGCTAAAATTGTAACATTGGAAGAGTATTATGTCATCACAACGGTACTAGTAGGACATCAGAATGGTATTGACATCACAATAGTTCGAATGTGACTTCACTAGAAAATTATGACTTTACAATTGAATTGCGATATCACAATGGTATGATTGTAACATCACAATTGTACTGTAAAATCAAAATGGTACTATTCTGTAGTCAGAATGGCATTATGACTTCAAATGATACAATTAGGTTATCACAAAAATATTGTGACATCACAATGCTACTATTGTGACATCGCAAGGTAATTAGGACATTACAAAGGTACTAGTAGAATTTCAGAATTGTATTGTGAAAATAATACAAGTAGGACATCACGATCTATTGTGAAAGCACAATTTTGTGTTTGTGACAATACTAGAGCATTTTGACATTACCATTGACTTGAGACATCACAATGGTACTATTATGACATCACAATGCTACTATTGTAACATCTGAAGGGTGTTATGACATAACAATGGTACTAGTAGGACTTCACGTTCATATTGTGACATCATAATGGTGTGATTGTGACAGCCCTAGAAAATTATGACATTACAATGTTATTGTACAATCCCAATGGTACTATTGTCACATCAAAATTGTACTATGACAAAACAATTATAATATTCTCTAGTCAAAATGGTATTATGACATCACAATATTACTATTAGTATAAAACAAAGTCATTTTGACATCGCAATGTTACTATTGTGATATCACAGGAGTATTATGACACAACAATGCTACTAGTAGGATATCACAATCATATTGTGACATCACAATGGTTCAATTTGACAGCAATATAAAATTATGATATTACAGTTGACTGGTGACACCACAATGGCATTATTGTTGACATCACAAGTGTATTATGACATCACAATGGTTTGTCTGAGACTTCACTAGAAAATTATGCCTGTACAATTGAATTGTGATATCACAATGGTATGATTGTGACATCACAATTGTACTATAACATCACAATGGTACTGTTCTATACTCAGAATTGCATTATGACTTCAAGTGGTACAATTAGTTGTGACATCATCACAATGCTACTATTGTGACATCGCAATGTAATTATGACATCACAAAGGTACTAGTAGAATATCAGAATTGTATTGTGAACTCACCATTGGGCAGTTTTGAGCTTTGCAGAGAATTATGACATTATAATTGACTTTGACATCACAACGACAATTGGTATATCACAAACACATTGTGACATCACAATGCTACTATTATTGTGACATCGCAAGGTAATTATGATATCATTGAAGGTATATGATTGTGACAAACACATTGTGACATTCACATTATGACTACTATTGTTTGACATCATGATTGTATTATAATGTTATGACATTCACAATGGCATTCTGATAGGAGAAAGGACATCACAATATGATTGTGACATCACACTGGTGAAAATTTATTGTGACATCCCTGTCATAACAAGAATTATAACATCACATTCATATTGTGACATCATAATTGTGTGATTGTGACATCCATAGAGAATTATGACATTACAATCTTATTGTGATATCCCAATGGTACTACTGTGACATCAAACTTGTACTATGACATAACAATTGTAATATTCTCTAGTCACAATGGTATTATGACATCACAATGGTACTATTAGTATAAAACAAAGTCATTGTGACATCGCAATGTTACTATTGTGATATCTCAAGGGTATTATGACATAACAATGGAACTAGTAGGATATCACAATTGTATTGTGACATCACAATGGTTGAATTTTGACAATACAGAATTATGACATTACAATTGAATGGTTACATCACAATAGTACTGTTGTGACATCACAATTGTATTATGATATCACAATGTACAATTGTCTAGTCATAATGGCCTTATGAATATCACAATGATACTATTGTGAAATCACAAGGAAATTATGATATCATAATTGTTCTACCAGTACATCACAATCGTATTGGGATATCACAATGCTACTAATGTGACATTGATAGAGAATTATGATATTACAATTGAATTATGACATCACAATACTAGTATTGTGACATAACAATTGTACAATGACATCACAATGGTACTATTCTGTAGTCACAATGGAATTATAATATCACAGTGGTACTATTAGGATATCACAAAGACATTGTGACATCATAATGCTACTATTGTGACATCGCAAGAAGATTATTACATCATAATGGTACTAGTAGGACATCACAAACGTATTGTGACATCACAATGGTTTGATTCTTACATCACTCTAGAACTATGACATTATAATTGAATTGTGACATCACAATGGTAGTCTTGTGACATCACAATTGTACTATGACTTCACAAGGGTACCATTCTCTAGTCACAATAGCATTTTGATATGAGAAAGGTACTATTGGGATATCAAAAAGATATTGTGACATGACCAAGCTACTATTATGACATACAGAGTGTATTATGACATCTTAATGGTACTAGTAGGATATCACAATCATATTATGACACCACAATTGTTCAATTGTGACATGACCAGAGAATTATGACATAACAATTGAATTGTTACATTACAATGCTACTATTGTGACATCAGAAGTGAATTCTGAAATCACAACTGTACTAGAAGGACATCACAATGATATTGTGACATCACAATGTTACTAGTAAGACATCACAATGTTACTATTAAGATATCACAATCCTATTGTGACATCACAATGGTTCGGTTGTGACATCAGTAGAGAATTGTGACTTGTGACATCACAGTGGTACCATTGTGATGTCACAATTTTAGTATGACATCGTAATGGTACTCTAGTTAGAGTTAGGATTAGGATGTTACAATGGTACTCTTTTCTAGTCATAATGGAATTATGACATCACAATGGTACTATTAGGATATCATAAAGGTATTGGGACATCACAATGCTACTATTGGGATATCACAAGGTTATTATGACATAACAATAGTACAAATAGGACATCATGATCTATTTTGACTGCACAATTTTGTGTTTGTGACAATACTAGAGAATTATGACATTACCATTGACTTGTGAAATCACTGTGGTATACTAGGATATCACCATGCTACTATTGTGACATCAGAAGTGTGTTATGACATAACAATGGTATGATCTCATCGTGACATCAAAATGGTTCGATTTTGACATCACTAGAGAATTATGACATTACATTTTAATTGTGACATCACAATGCTACCATTGTGATGTCACAAACATACTATAACATCACAATGGTGCTATACTGTAATCACAATGGCATTATGACTTCACAATGTTACAATTCGGACATCACAAAGACATTGTGACTTCACAAAGCTACTATTGTGACATCGCAAGGTATTATGACATCACAATGGTACTAGTAGAACATCACAATCATTTTGTGACTTCAAAATGGTTCAATTGTGACTTCACTAGAAAATTAAATTGTTACATCACAATGATACTATTGTGACTTCACAATTGTACTACGACATCACAATGGAACTATTCTCACATCACAAATGCATTATTATCACAAAAATATTGTGACATTACAATGCTACTATTGTGACATCACAAGGGTATTTTGACATAACAATGATACTAGTAGGACATCATATTCGTATTGTGACATCATAATGGTATGATTGTGACATCCCTAGAGAATTATGACATTACAATCTTTTTGTGACATCCCAATGGAACTATTGAGACATCAAAATTGTACTATGACATAACAATTGTAATATTCTCCAGTCACAATGTTATTATGACATCACAATGGTACTATTAGTTCAAAACAAAATTATTGTGACATTGCAATGTTACTATTTTGATATCAAAAGGGTATTATCATATAACAATGATACTAGTAGGACATCACAATTGTACTATGACATCACAATGGTACTTTTTCTAGTCACAATTCATTATGACATCACAGTGTTACTATGAGTATGTCAAAAAGACATTGTGACATCACAGTGGTACTATTGTGACATCGCAAGGATATTATGACATCACAAGGTACTAGTATGACTTCACAATGGTATTGTGACATCAAAATGTTGTGACTGTGACTTCATTAGAAAATTATGACTTTACAATTAAATTGTGATATCACAATGGTATGATTGTGACATCACAATTGTACTATGACATCACAATGGTACTCTTCTGTAGTCAGAATAGCATTATGACTATTGTCTTGTCACAATGGTATTACGACACCCCAGTGGTAATATTAGGACATCACAAAGACAATGTGATTTCAGAAAGCTACTATTGTGAAATCGCAATGCTATTATTACATAACAATGGTACTAGGAGAACATCACGATCTTATTGTGACATCACAATTTAGTGATTTTGACATTACTAGAGAATTATAATATAACAATTGACTTGTGACATCACAATGATACTCTGTAACATCCGAATTGTACTATGACATCACAATGATACTATTCTCTAGTTACAATCGCATTATGACATCACAAGGGTACTAGTAGGATATCACAAAGACATTGTGACATCACAAAGCTACTATTGTGACACCGCAAGTATATTATGACATCACAATCATACTAGTAGGACATCACAATCATATTGTGATATCACAATATTATAATTGTTAGATTACTAGAGTATTATGACATTACCATTGACTTGAGACATCACAATGGTACTATTGTGACATCACAATTTTACTATGATATCACAATGGTAATATTCTGTAGTCACAATGGAATTATGACATCAAATGTTACTATAAGTACATCACAAAGACATTGTGACATCACAATGCTATTATTGTGATATATCAAGTGTATTATGCCATCACAATGGTACTCATAGGACATCACAATCGTATTGTGCCATCACAATGATAGTACTGTGAACTGACAGTTGAAACATGATATCACAATTGTATTGTGACAATACAATGGTCGCATTGTGACCTCCCAATTGTATTATGACATCACAATGTTATTATTCTCCTGTCACATGGCCTTATGACATCACATTGTTACAATTGTGACATCACAATTTTTTATGACCTCACAATGGTACTACTAGGATATCACAATCGTATTGCGAAATCACAGTGGTACTAATAGGATATCATAATTGTATTTTGACATCATAATGGTTCAACTGTGACATCACTAGTGAAATATGGAATTACAATTGAATTGTGACATCAAATGTTTATTATTGTGACATCACAACTGTACTATGATGTAACAATGGCATTATGATATCAGTAAGGTATTAACATATCACAAAGATATTTTGACATCACAATGCTACTGTTGTGACATCAAAGGGAATTATGATATCACAGTGGTACTAGTAGGACATCACAATTTTATTGTGAAGTTACTATGGTATGATTGTAACATCACAATTGTACGATGAACTCAGAATGGTACATTTCTCTAGTAAAAATGGCATTCTGATATCACAATTATGATATCACAGAGACTATTGTGACATCACAAGGGAATTATGACATCACAACTGTAAACTAGTAGGACATCACATTTGTATTTTGAAATCAGAATGATACGATTGTGATGTCACAATATTATATTACAATTCTACCAAGACATCATAATGGTATTGTGACCTCACAATGTTACTAGTAGCACATCACAATTGTAATATCACATTGCAATGTGGCTATTGGGCCATCACTACAGAATCATGACATTAAAATTGAATTGTGACTTCACAATGGTTCTATTAGGATATCACAAAGCAATTTTGACATCTCAATGCTATTATTTTCATGTTGCAAGGAATTCATGACATCACAGTAGAATTTTGGGCTCATTTTTTTATACTGTCATATTACCTGTGAATAGAGATACTTTGACTTCTTCCTTATCAATTTATATCCCCTTAATCTCCTTTAGTTGTCTTATTGCTTTAGATAGGACTTCGAGTACTGTATTGAAGAGATTTGGAGAGAGTGTCTAGCCTTGTCTTGTCCCCAAGTCCAGTGGAATTGACTTAACATTCTTTTCATTGAGTTTGATGTTAGCTATATACTATTCTGTATATATTCTGTATATATTCTGTATACTATCTTTACTATTTTTAGATATGTGCCTTTGTCCCTGGTCTCTCCAAGACTTTAAACAAGAATAACTGTTGGATATTGTCAAATGCTTTTTCAGCATCTAAAAAATGGTCTTTTTTTTAATTTGTTTATACAGTGGATTACATTGATGGATTCCATATACTTAACCACCCTTGCATGCCTGGGATGAAGCCTACTTGGTCATGGTGGATGATATCTTTGATATGTTCTTGGATTTGGTTTGCAAGTATTTTATTGAGTATTTTTACATCATTGTTCATAAAAGACATTGGTCTGAAGTTCTCTTTCTTTTTGGGGATCTTTGGGGATTTATCAAGGTGACTGTGGTCTCACCAAAGGAATTTGGTCATGTTGCATCCATTTCTATTTTGTGAAATAATTTGGAGAATATCAGTATTCGCTCTTCTTTGAAGGTCTTGTAGAATTCTGCTCTGAAATCATCTGGCCCTTGGATTTTTTTTTTTTTTTTTTTTTTTTTGGTTGGGAGTATTTTGATGGCTGCCTCTATTGCTTTAGGCACTATAAGACTATTTGATATCTTTACCTGATGTTGATTCAACTTTGGTAAGTGGAATCTAAAGAGAATTGTATATTTCATTTAGATTTTCAAATTTTGGGGCATATAGGCTTTTGACATAAAAGTTAATGGTTCTTTGGATTTTCTCAATGTCTGTTATTTCTTTTTCTTTCAGACTTTGTTGATTTGGATAGTGTCTTTCTGCCATTTACTTAGTTTGGCTAAGAGTTTGTCTGTGTTTTTTATTTTCTCAAAGAACTACCTCTTGGTTTCGTCGATTCTTTGAATTATTATCTTTGTTTCTAATTTATTGATATCAGCCCTGAGTTTGGGTATTCCTAGTGGTCTACTCTTGCTGGGTGTGTCTGCTTCTTTTTTCCTAGGTCTTTCAGGTATGCCATTAAGTTGCTTGTATGGGATATCTCCAATAGCTTATGATGGCCTTTGTTGCTATTCAAACTCCTCCTCGGACTGCTTTCATTGCATCCCAAATGAAGTTGAGAAATCTTCTAACAAGGATTGTAAAATATTCTGGTGGTATTTTGATGGAAATTTCATTGAATCTGTAGATTGCTTTTGGTAAGATGTCCATTTTTACTATGTTAATCCTGCCAAGCCATGAGCATGGGAGATAGTTCCATCTTCTGAAATCTTCTAATTCTTTCTTAAGAGACTTAAAGTTTTTTTAATACAAGTCTTTGACTTGCTTGGTATGGTCACACCAAGGTACTTTATGTCCTTTGAGGCTATTGTGAAGGGTGTTGTTTCCCTAATTTCTTTGTATACAGGAGGGCTATTGATTTTTTTGAGTTAATTTTGTATCCAGCCATTTTGCTGATGGTGTTTATCATCTGTAGAAGTTCCCTGGTAGAAGTTTTGGAGTTACTCAGGTATACTATCATATCATCTGCAAATATTGATACTTTGACTTCTTCCTTTCCAATTTGTATCCTTTTGGTCTCCTTTAATTTTCTTCTTGTTCTAGCAAGGACTTCCAGCACTATGTTGAAGAGATATGGAGAGAGTGGGCAGCCTTGCCTTGTCCCTGAATTCAGTGGGATTGTTTTAAGTTTCTCTCCGTTTAGCTTGATGTTGGCTACAGGCTTGCTGTATATTACTTTTACTATTTTTAGGTATGTGCCTTGTATCCCTGATCTCTCCAATAGTTCAAAAATGAATGGATGCTGGATTTTTTCAAATGCTTTTTCAGCATCTAGGGAGATTATCATGTGTTTTTTTTTCTTTCAATTTTTTAATATTGTGGATCACATTGATAGATTTTTGTATATTGAACCACCCCTGCATACCTGGCATGAAGCCTACATGGTCATAATGGATGATATATTTGATGTGTTCTTGTATTGGGTTTGCAAAGTATTTTGTTGATTTATTTTGTTGCATCAATGTTCATAAGGGAGATTGGCCTGAAATTCTCTTTCTTTGTTGGGTCTTTGTGAGGTTTAGGTTACAAGGTGACTGTGGTTTCAATGAATGAGTTTTGTAGTGTTCCTTCTATTCCTTTCTATTTTGTGGAATAAATTGAAGATAGCTAGAGTTACCTCTTCTTTGAAGGTCTGGTAGAATTATTCACTGAAACCATCTGGTCCTGAGCTTTTTGTGGATTGAAACTTTTGATGAATGTTTCTATTTCCTTAGTGGATACAGAAATATTTTATTGATTTACCTGGTCTTGATTCAGCTTTGGTAAGTTGAATCAACCAAGAAAATTGTCCATTTCATTTAGATTTCCAAATTTTGTGGCATAAAGACTTTTGAAGTAAGTCCTAAGGATTGTTTGGATTTTCTTAGTGTCTTTTTTTTTTTTTCCCGTTTTCATTTCTGATTTTGTTAATTTGGATAATCTCTCTCTGCCTTTTAGTTAGATTGGCTAAGGGTTTGTCTATCTTGTTGATTTTCTCAAAGAACCAGGTCTTGGTTTCATTGATTCTTTGAAATGTTTTATTTATTTCTAGTTTATTGATTTCAGTCCTGAGTTTGATTATTTCCAGTGTCTATTCTTTTTGGTGTGTCTGCTTCTTTTTTTTTTTCTAAGGTGTTTAGATGAGCTATTAAGTTGATTGTGTGAGATGTTACAAATTTCTTCTTGAAGGCACTTAGTGCTATGAACTTTCCTCTTAGCACTGCTTTCATTGTCTCCCATAAGTTTGGTTGTGTTGTGTCTTCATTTCCATTGAATTCTAGGAAGACTTTAATTTCTTTCTTTGTTTCTTCCCTGACTCAGCTGTCATTTAGTAGTGAGTTGTTCAGTTTCCATGTGAGTGTAGGCTTTTTACTATTTCTGTTCTTGTTCAGGTCCATGGTAATTAGATAGGATACGAGGCATCATTTCAATCTTCTTGTATCTGTTGAGACTCACTTTGTGACCAATGATATGGTCTATTTTGGAGAAGGTTCCATGAGGTGCTGAGAAGTAAATACTTTTGGGTTGGTGTAAGGTTCTGTAGATGTCTGTTATGTCCATTTCATTCATGACCTCTGTTATAGATATTGTTTTTTTTTTTAATTTCTGTTTTGTTGACCTGTACTTTGTTGAGAGTGGGGTGTTGAAGTCTCCCACTAGTAATGTATGGGGATCTGTGTGTGGTTTAGGTTTTATTAATGTTTCTTTTACAATCATTGGTACCTTTGTATCTGGGGTATAGATATTCAGAATTATGATTTTTTCTTGGCAAAATTTTTCTTTGATGAGTATGAAATGACCTTCCTCATGTTTTTGATTAATTTTGGTTGAAAATATATTTTATTAGATATTAGAATGGCTACTCCTGCTTGTTTCTTAGGTCCATTTGCTTGGAACCTTCCAGCTTTTTACTCTTAGGTAATGTCTACCTTTGTGACTTAGATGTGATTCTTGTATGCAAAGATTGTTGGGTCTTGTTTATGTATCCATTCTGTTAGTCTGTGTCTTTATTGGAGAGTTAAGTGATTTGATGTTGAGGGAAATTAATGAGCAGTGGCTGTTCATTCCTTTTATTTTGATATTGGTTGTGGTACTGTGTTTGTGTGCTTGGTTACTTTAAGTTTTCCTGTAGTGACATTATTTATTCCTGTCTTTTCCTGAATGTAGTTAGCTTTCCTGGGTTGTAGTTTTCCTTCTAGGAGCTTCTGTACCTCTGGATTTGTGGGTAGGTATTGTTTAAATTTGTTTTTGTCATTAAATATCTTGTTTGCTCCATCTATGATGACTGAGACTTTTTCTGGGTATAGTAGCCTGGGTGGTCATCTGTGTTCTCTTAGGGTCTGCATGATATCTGTTCAGGCCCTTCTGGCTTTCATAGTCTCTGATGAAAAGTCAGGTGTGATTCTGATTGGTTTGCCATTATATGTTACTTGGCCTTTTTCCTTTGCAGCTTTTAGTATTTTTTTTCTTTGTTCTGTATACTTACTGTTTATTATATGGTGGGAGAATTTTCTTTTCTGATCTCATTTATTGGGTGTTCTGTAGGCCTTTATATTCTTATAGACCTCTCTTTAAGTTGGGAAAATTTTCTTCTATGATTTTGTTGAAAATATTTTCTGGGCCTTGGAGGAGGGAATCTTCTTTTCCTCTATTCCTATTATTTTTAGGTTTTGCTTTTCATGTTGTCTTGGATGGTCTATGTCAGGAATTTTTTAGATTTAACATTTTCTTTGATAGATACATCTATTTATTCCATTGTGTCTTCCACACTCAAGATTCTTTCTTCCATCTCATAGTCTATTCATTATGCTTACCTCTGTAGTTCCTTTTTCCTCCCTAAGTTTTTTCTATCCACAATTTCCTCCATTTGTGTTTTCTTTGATTTTTTCCAATTCTATCATCAGATCTTGAGCCATTTTATTGATTTCCTTCACTTCTCTGACTGTATTTTATTTTCTTTCAGCTGTTTGTTTGAACAATCCTCTGTTTTTTTAATTTCTTTCAGTGATTTAAGTATTTCCTCTCTAAAGCCACAAATTGTTTGGCTGCAACTTCCTGTATTTCTTTAAGGATGTCCATAATCTGTTTGTCTTTATCTTCTTCCATTTCTTTGCAAATGACAATATTCTCTTTGACTTTATCTGCATCTAGGTCTTTATTCAGTTTATTTTTTTCCTCTATTATCCTGTTCATAAGCACAGATGTAAGATCATCTTCTTGAATTTCATTTCGCTTTATCCAGGGCTGCTTGTCCAAGGCTGCTTGCCCTGAATAACTTGTTCTAGAGATGCCATATTGCTCTGTCTTTGTTTTTGAGCTTTTACACTTGCCTCTACCCATTTGGCTATCTTAGGTGTTGGGGGTTAGTTTCTGGTACTTCCTGGGATCCTGTGGTGGGATAATCCCTTGACAGGAAGATGATTTTTCCCAAAGGAGCTCTTCTCAGTCTTTTGGGGTATGGTCACTGAATGGCAGGTGTTTTTCAGGAATTGCCAAAAATCATCACAGGCATGCAGACCTGAGTAGTAATTGTGGTATTTGTTAGTCAAAGGAACTACCCTCTCACCCAGAGTAGTCCTGGAGACAGCTGCCCTCCTGGTGGGTTTCTTGCTGTAAATTTAGTGAGCTGCTGCTGTAACCTGGGTGCCTTGTGGTTTGGTCAGTTTAATTAGGGAAAACGGTTGTCCCTTGGAGCAGTATCTGGGGTTGATCTTCAGGGAACCCAGATTTCTGGAGGTCTCAGTTTGGGGCTCTCTGCCCCAGTACCCAAGTGGTAATCAGTGGCATGTGAGCACTACTCTCATGTGTGCAGCAGGAGGCTAGAGCCTGGAGCCTGTGGATAACCAGAAACTTTTCTGGAGCTAGGTGTCCTGAGGTAGGGCCAGATATTTCCACCACCTTTGGGTTTCTCTCAACAGAAAGACCCAGTCTGTACTGTTAGGGAGGGGTGTGGAGTAGAATAGGCAGGCACTTGCCAATAGTGGCTCCAAGCTGGTGACTGGACAGGAACCTGAGAACTTTTTCTGAGAACATTCCTGTGTGTGTGGTGTTAGTGGTGTGGGGGGTCAGCTGAGTTCTCTAAGCTGGGACCTGTTGTTTCCCTGCCTGTGGGGTTTTTCCCAACAGGAAAACTCAGCCTCTAGTGCCCTGGGGCACACAGTTCTGTCTGTGATGGAGAGTTAGTTGCATGCAGGGTTAGTGGTTGGAGCCCCACTCAGGGCTGGCTGTTTTGTGCCCACCAGTCTGCAGGACCTTTTCCAGGGATAGACTGGTTGACCTGAGGTCAGCCCACTTTCTTCTTCCTTCCATATTGGGGTTTTTTTGAGACTGGGACTCCAAGTCTCTTGTGCCCTGGGGCACACAGTTCAGCCTGGGAAGGTGATCAGGACATGCACAGGTGCTTCTATCAAGTGCACCAGTGGATGTGACCTGGGGTTTCTTCTGGTGTTCTTGCTGGGTGACCTGAGAGTGACCCCCTTATTCCCACTCCGTGGAGTTTCCTCTCACCTGGGAAACACATTGCTGTTGTTTTAGGGCCCAGAGTTCAGTCTCTTAGGCACTGTACCAAGATTGTTGTCCTGCTTCTCTGACAGTGTCATCCCCTGCCACCATCTTGGATTACCTTCTTCCTCATCTCTTTCAATTAATTTTGTTGAAAGTCTATTTTATTAGATATTAGAATAGCTACTTTTGCTTGTTTCTTGGGTCCATTTGCTTGAAAACCTTATTCCTGCTAAAACAGCCCAGGAATTTTCCAAGAGATTAGCTGAGTGCTCTGAGGTTGAACCCAATTGCTTTTCTCATCATTGGTTTTCTTCTCACCTGGTAAATACAGTCAATGGTGTTTGGAGGCCCACAGTTCCAACTATTGGTCATTGTGCAGTCTCTGCTACCCTGCTGATCAGATACAGTGTGTGTTCAGCCCTTCCAGCTGGGATCTATTTTAATTTTTACTGAATATGAGTATTTTGATTGTATGCATGAATATGCACCTCTTGTGTGCCTGATCTAACAGTATAGTCTGAAGATGTGTTCAGAACTGATGAACTCATGAACTGATAGTAGTGGGGTCCCAGGTAAACAATGACAATTGAGCCCAATTATTTTAAGAGCAGCAAGAGCTCCTCACTGCTGAGCCATCTCTTCTACCTTATGTTGCTTATTTATGATCAGCATTGACATTGCTAATATTTTAATTTTTCTATTTTTAGCTCTTTAAACATGCATTCCCTTTTAGTAAGATGTTATTGAGTTACAGTTTAAGCTGGGGCAGTACAGATTTCTGGAAAATAAATATACAACTGGGGTGAATGTATAATTTCTTGTAGAAGCTTCAGTAAAGACCTCTGAGTTCTTTCAATGTTTTATGTTTGTTTGATTGACATTTAGGGAAGCTCTGTCTTACTATGTAGGTCTAGCTGTCCTGGAACTCTTTGAATAGATCATGCTGGCATCCAATTCAATAAGATACACCTGCCTATGCCTCTGAGTGATGGAATTAAGGCATGACAGAATACACCCAGCTTGTCCATAATTTTTGTAGTTAGTAACTGTTCATAAATTTCTCTGATTTGTACTTAGTACTGTTCATATATTAATTTTCTCTATGTGTCTCTGTCTCTCTCTTTCTATTTTGCTCTCTTCTCTCTGTTTGTCTTTGTCCACATTAATTACCATGACTATTCAGAAGCTATATCCTATTCAAAAAAGTTCAGATATGACATAGTTAAACTTCATTATTCAGTTTTCTTCTAAAATGACTTAGTGATAACATTAGTACTTATGTTTTAATAAAAAAGTTTTAATCTTTATTTTTAAACTATAGACTATACCTGATTTAGAAAGGAGAATATACAAAACAATCATCAAAGAATAATCATGTGTTCTATGCCTTTTCTTTTGTCTGGGAACTCAAAAATATGATGGTATCAGCTATGATTATTGTTGCTTACCACCCACATTATTTTTATCCATCTATTCACTGTAGTACAATTTCTCTTCCACAAATATATGAGCCCCCATTTTCATCTACTGGTATGCCACATCTCTGATCCCTGGTCAAAACATGATATCCAGTGCCATGTTGTCTTTTGACTGACACCACCCATCTGTTCACTGTCACCTGATAGCCACCTATCAATTGTTGCTAGGTAAAATATCATGCCTGTGTTTTTCCTTCCACCTGTCTCATGACAGTATCCTAACCTACTCACCCAAGTAACTGAAGATGATTCATAGATCACTCAAGAACCCAACTAATGGCTACTTCATATTCATGTCTTACAAACTAATACAAAACCTTTAACACAGGTTTTCAAAGCAAGCCTTTTTTTCTTTTTTTCAATCTAACCTTTAGACTTTTTCTTCTCCCATCCTTCACCTGATGCACAGCAACCAACTGTATAACACTAGCACTTCTGTGTCAGAAAATAAATGGAAGAAGCACTAGAATTATATGATTATATTGCCAATGAAGTATAAATTTATATTGTTGCCAGTCTTTCTTTTGTACAAATGTATGGTATATTTTAGAATTCAGTGACCTTCGATGATGTGCATGTGAAATTCAGCCAAGAAGAATGGGCTTTGCTGGAACCATCTCAGAAACAACTCTACAAAGATGTGATGCTAGAGACCTGTAAAAACCTCACTGCTATAGGTAAGACTGCAAATTTTTCTTTCACTTTTAAAATAAGGAGACAACTCTTATTTTGTTATTGATTCTCTTCTGTAACAATTGAGAAGGAGGAATGAAGTAAATAAATCAGGCATGGTTCTAAGGGTCACAAGAAGATAGTGATTTAAGTTTTGCCTTAATAATAATATATTTCCAATAATATATATTTTCTGGTACTATATTTTAGGCTACAGGTGGGAACACCATAATATTGAAGAACATTTTCAAAGTTCTACAAGTAATAAAAGGTAACTTTATGTGCATGTTGATACAGATATAAATCTTAAATTTTAATGTGTCCTGGAAGTTTATGTTTTTTTTGTTTGTTCCTTTGTTGGCTGCTTTTTATTTTCTGTTTTTGAAATAGTTTTTTTTTCTGTGTAGCTGTGGAGTTTCTTAGACTTGCCTGTTAGACCAGCCTGACCTCAAAATGACACAGATCTGCCTGATTCTGCCTCCACAAGTGCTGGGATTAAAGACATGTACCAGCACCACTGGCTGTGTCCTGGAAGTTTTAAAGAAAAGCAACAGTGTAAAAACAGCACTGCTTAAAGTGTACTGATGATCATTAAAATCTCACAATTCCATGAACTTAAATATCAGGTATCTGATTTGTGTTTACAAGGCACTCCCTAAGATACAAGAAAATAAAATAATATTGTAACAGAAAATACCATTTGAATCATATGGATATTACAGCTACTGACTTGAACTGCCAATCTGTTTAGTCTCATTTTATCTACTCAGATATTGTAAGAGGTATACACATTGAATAGGTGATTAGTATATGTCCAAAACCTTCTAATGAACAAAAATTTCATAGTATAACCAGTGTTACTCATATTCATGCAGTAACATTGTAAAGTTTAGTGAAAGTGAGCAGCTTATGAGAATCAAGAATATTGTTGTGGAGAAACATTAATCCCTATATGACATGTCTATGATGAACAAAAAAAAAGTGTTAATTCAATGTGGGAATCTTTTATTAATTTTTTAAATTAAATAGGTATATCATATGTCAAAATGTTTCTAAGATACATGAGCATAGGGATATTGAAAGAAGCAGTGTACCTATCTTTCTCCAAGAACAATTGATTTGATAGTAGTCCCAACTTTGAGTAGATTTTTCTGAATGTGATAAATGGTTACTCTTAATTGGTTTTGCAACTTCACTGAGAATTCATCAGCAAACACTTATTGCTGAAAATACCTATGAATAATAGGAATTTGGAACTTCTTCTGCTTGTTCTGCTCACTTTTAAATGAAGTATCATTCATACAGTACAAAAATTTGTGAATGGGATTGGTGTGGTAAAACTCTGAATTCTTACAATACTCTTCATATATTTGAGAAAATCTCTTATAGAAAAATGATGGAATAAAAGTGATCCTCATAACAAATTCTCTTACCATCACAGGGATCTTCAAAAAAATACCCATAATGAAGGGGAATACCATGAATGTAAATAAAGTGATAAAACTTTAAAATTTTATTCTTCTTTACCATTAGACCAAATTTTAAAATTAATTCATTTAGATAAATATATTTATTTGTGTAATGGAATGACTGGGGTAAATCTTTCACATGTGCCAATTATCTTTGCAGGCATGAAAGCAGTCATACTGGAAAGAAACCCTTTAAATGCACTTTATGTGGTAAAGCCTTCCCCTATACCACTGTTCTCATGTGGCATAAAATAATACACACTGGAGAGAAGTCTTATAAATGTAATCAATGTGGTAAAGCCTTTGCAAAAAACAGTCAAAAGGCATAAAAGAAAACATAGAAAAGCTTTATGAATGTAACGGCAGTGTGGTAAAGCCTTTGCAGAAAAAGTCATCTCAACGGCATAAAAAGAACACATACTGGAAACGTTATGAATGTAATGAGTGTGGTAAAGCCTTTGCAGAAAACAGTCATAAAAGAACACACATGTAACCTTATGAATGTAAGAGTGTGGTAAAGCCTTTGCAGAAAAAAACAGTCATCTCACAATAAGCCATAAAAAAAGAACACACACTGAGAGAAACCAGTGTGGTAAAGCCTTTGCACAAATGTAAAAGAACACACACTGGTGTGAATGTACCCAGTGTTGTAAAGCCTTTGCACAAATCAGTCATCTCATAAACCATAAAAGAATACACACTGGAGAGAAACCATATGAATGTAACCATAAAGCCTTTAACCAGTGATCTGTGGTATAAAAGAACACATACAGAAGCGTTATTAACAGTAATTTGCATAAGACATAAGCCAAAAGAACACATACTGGAAAGAAACCTTTAGAAATATACCCAACGTGATAAAGCGTTTGCACAGCAGAGTAGTCTCTGAAAACAGAAAAAAAAAAAAAAAAAACACAGTGGAGAGAAGCCTTGTGAGGATAATTAGTGTTATAAAGCCTTTGCATTTAACAATCATCTCCTAAGACAACAACACATTCTGGAGGGAAATACAACCTATGTGGCAAAGCCTTTGCACATAACATCTCCTAATACATAAAATAACACATACTGGAAAGATGTCTGTCTGTAACCAATGTGAAAAAACTTTTGGATTTCAGAATCATCTTCACACTCATGAAAGAAATCCTAATGGAAAGAAAGCCTGTGAGTGCTTTTAACATGGTGAAACCATTCCACATTTGTATAATCTTCATCATCATGAAAGGATTCATAATGGAGGAAAACTTATGAATGTGTTAAAATGGTGAGGCCTTGCACAAATCTAGAGTCATCATCATCATAAAAGTATTCTTACTGGAGAGCAATTCTGTGACTATAAGCAAGGTGGAAAGGCCTTTGTGTTCTTTGGTCCACTGATATTCAACAGAACTGAAAAACTAGCTCAATGGAAATGACCTCCCTTTTCTAAAGGGTAAAGGTAATAGAGGGCAATAGGAATGGAGGGTAGTCGGGGGCAGAGAAGGGAGGGGGATTACAATTGGGTTTTAAAGTAAATAAACTTATTTTTAAAAAGAATACAATGAATGGTGAATATCAATTACATGTCAACAGTATCATATAATAAGGTGTTTACAGAAGACTTATTGATAATCCTGATTCTCAACATTTACTATTTTCAGTTGCCTCACTTTACACAAGAAACTTTTAGTCCAGTGGATGAATATGTATGGAATGGTGAACTAACACCAGCCAGGAAGTTCTCTGAGAGTATCACAACAGTGGTAGCCTGTAGAAGTTTCTTTGTGTACACATACCTATTTTCCAGGGTTCTATTGAAAAACATCACAACTCAGACTGAATTTTGAGATGTGAGGGAGGAGGCTTTCTTTTCCATGTATGATTCTGCTTCTGGCCTAGATGGGTAACCATGTCAAGGGTGAGATTTCTCTGCCTGACTTCATCTAGAGAGTATCTTTAGACATAGACACCACCAATCAAATTTGATAGATGGCCTTTGACACAGATCACTGATAACTCTCCCCTCCCTTCAAATATAGGATAATTTGGATCTGTGTCCTTGTTCCTATTCATATAATAGGAATGTGCTGTTTAATGCAAATCAAGCATCCTTGAATTGCCTAGCATTAAACAATTATCTACACCTATGCTTGGAGCATCCCAGGCACTCCCAAAGGGATATAAGCCTCTGTTTTCTGTTTTCTGGAATTAAAGTTGAACTTACTTTCTAAGGTGGTTCCCCCAGTGGCTGACCACAGTTATCCTTGCGGGCTTTCCAAGCTTTATACTAATCATCTTCTGTCCCTTATGCCTTCCTGGGCTGGTGGGAAACAACCCTCAGGCAGCAAGACAACATATTCTCTGAAATGCCTGTGATAAAATGTTTCAGACTTCATAGCATTTCAAATTTCACATGTTTCTGGATGTGAAATGGTCAATCAAACAGTGTCTTGGGGTGGGACTCTTTTAAAATGAGTTATACTTAGTGTTTAGTTCACTGTAAGGTTGCAGGCAAGCTTCATGGTATGGAATCTTCTGAGGTGAGTACAGTGGCCTATGGAAAAGAAATAAGAGCAGAAATTTTATTTCTCTGTTTTTAATAGCTGAGTAGTGTTCTGATAACATATGGGTAGATTGCAGAAGAGAGGAACTCCTCTTTTGAGTTGTCTAGGGGATGGGGATGGGGGTAAGATGGAGGAGGTGGGACCATGACTTAGACCTTCAATCAGCATATATAATGAATAAAGGAAAAATAAAAACATTTAATAAAATAAAATATAGTAAGACAAAACAAAACAAAAAGGAAAAAATTTGGGTCTAGTTTGGGTAACAACCTCCCTCAAAGAGAATAAAGAAAGAAGATATATAGAAAGAAAATTAAAACAGAATCTTTGTCTTTGTCACCTTTATTCCCTGTGGGCTCACTTGATAATCATAATCCAGTGGAGACCATGCTTCTCTCTCTGAAGTTTATGTTACCATAGAAGCAGGATTCAAACCTGGAACTAATGGCTGAGTTTCCTAGTTAACATATCAAATCAAACCTACCTGCCATTTTCTCCCAGCAGTCCTTAAGTCCTTCCATATTATCTAGTCCTCCAGGCTATTACAGCCTGTGCAATATCCTGAATTCTCCTTCCCAGGGCCTGAGCTAACCTAACTCCCCCTCACCCATCCATAGGTAAACTATTTTGGCTACCTGGTCCTGTCAAGAGCCATGCAGGAGCAACAGTAAAACAGCTGAAGAACTCATGAAATGTGGCTCCCCTGTTAGTATAGTCATGATGAGTTTGTCTTGGAGAAGCATAATCCCAAGAACTGCTTTTCCTGAGGACTTTTTGCTCTTATGTAGTATATCTCTTCTTGTTGCCCTTATGATGTCCACATACATTCATAACATGACTTGTATGAAAACTCTAAGAAGTCTTCTATCTGATCACTGGGCAATATCACTGGCATTTAAAATTAACATTGCTTGATCTCTTTTCACATGTTCACTGGAGCAGATTAATGAATTAGCCACTGTCCTTGAAAGGAGCCATAGATATAGATTGTTAGCAATGACCATTATACTTAGAATCAATTTGGAAAAATAGATTGGTTAACAAGGTCAGTGAAGATGTTTTTGCTAATGGCTCTGATGTAAAAAATCTTAGAGAACAATTTAAATTTAAGAAAAGTACACTATTAATAGTAAAGCCATGGATGTTTTAAGGTTGATGAGCTGAAACAATAGTCCAAGGTAGCATTGGCTGTCTGGGCACCTGCAAACTGGGTCTAAACCTGAGAAAGCAGTTGATTCCCTTATATTTGTTTTTTCCCTCAGCTTCTTGATATGATTTAATAAAAATAATTAATGAGTAGATGCACACCCCTTTAAGATTTAAAGTAAGGTGCCAGTACCATGCCATTTTTATTACTGTTGCACTATAGTACTAGTTGAGATCTCAGAGGAAGATACTCCAGAAAATCTTTTATTGTACAGGCATGTTTTTATCAATTCTGGGTTTTTTGTTTTCCATATGAAACTGAGAATTGTTCTTTCAAGGTCTGTAATGAGTTGTGCTAGGTATTTTGATTGGAATTGCATTAAGTCTTTAGATTTCTTTTGGTAGAGTGGCCATTTTACTATGTTAATCCTCCAGTCCTGGAGTATGGGAGATCTTCTGATATCTTCCTGAAGTTCTTTTTTTTTTCATACAAGTCATTCACTTGCTTGATTAGAGTCACACCAAGGTACTTTATATTATGTGTGGCTTTTGTGAAGGGGTTTTGTTTCCCTAATTTCTTTCTGAGCCCGTTTGTCTTTTATTTACAGGAGGGCTTCAGATTTTTTAAATTTAATTTTGTATCCAGCCATTTTGCTGAAGTTGTTTATCAGCTGTAGGAGTTCCCTGGTTGAATTTTTAGGGTCATTCATGTGTTCTATCACATCATCTGCAACACCAACTGGACTTGGATGTGGAGAAAAGGACCCTCCTTCATTGCTGGTGGGAATATAAAATTGTACAACCACTTTGGAAATCAATCTGATGCTTTCTAAGAAAATTATGAATAGTGGTACTAGAATATTCAGTTATACCAAGCCTGGGCATATATTCAGAAGATTATCAACCATACAACAAGGACATTTGCTCAACTTTATTCATAACAGATTTATTGATAATAGCCAGAATCCGGAAATAACCTAGATGTCCCAAAACCAAGGAATGGACACAGAAATTGTGGCATAGTTATACAATGCAATACTATTCAGCAATTAAAACCATGGAAATCAGCAAGCAAATGGATGCAACTAAAAAAGATCACTCTGAGTGAGGTATCCAGAAGCAGAAATACGCTCATGGTATATACTCACTTATATGTGCATATTAGTCATATAATATAGGATTAAAATACTAAAATCTAGAGTCCTAAAGGATCTAAACAACAGGAAGAAACCTAGAGAAGATGGTTAATCCTCATTTAGAAGGGCAAACAGGATAGACATCGGTAATGGGAGAAGACAGGGAACAGGGCAGGAACCTACCACAGACAGCCCCTGAAAGAATCTACCTAGCAGGTTATTGAAGCAGATGGTTAGACTCATAGTCAAACTTTGGGCAGAGAGCGTGGAATAATATGGACGATTCAGGAGATAGTTAGACCTAGATAGGAGAGGCCCTCAACTAGGAGGCCAATTGAGCCAAAAATATGGGCCCTGAGTGTCCTGTTCCAATCAAGGACCACACATGAAGAACACCTAGAACCCCTGCTCAGATGTAGCTCATAAACATCTCACTTTCCATGTAGGTTCCCTATTAAGGTTAACAGTGGCTGTCCCTGACATGAACTCAGTGGCAGGCTCCTTGATCAGCTACTCCTGGAAGTCACATCCTTGCCAGGCCACAGAGGAAGGTGCAGCCATTCTTGGTAAGACTTGATAAGATAGGCTAGGAAAAGATAGTAGGGAAGGAGGACTTCCCCTGTCAGTGGACTAGGAGAGGGGCATAGGGGTAGATGAGGGAGGTTTGTTGTAACTGGTGGAAGATCACGGAGGGGCTTACATTCAGAAAACAAAGTGAATAAATTGTAATAATCAATAAAAAAGAAAAAAAATGAGTATTTTTCCTGAAATGGCTGGACTCAGGCAACTGTCTTTTAAAAAGAACTAGAAATAATAGTATTTCATCTACACTCAATTTCCTTTTTCCTGTAATACTATATATAATAAATATCCTTGATAAAATTCAGTGGTTTATTATATATTTCTAGAATGATAATATTGTAAAATATTTTACAAATCAAATTTTGGTATGTTAAGCGTGTAAAAATAGTTTATGAAAATTGGCTTGAAAAGAGCAAAGAATGATTATTCAAAATTCAGGAGGATGAAAATAGAAGGAATTTGATGGAAGAATAAATAATATATAAATAATTTAATATCTCTTACACAGTAATTATAACATTTTGGTTATTGAGATTTAAAAAAATATACACAAAATATTTCTCAAGTAAACAATGTAAGCTTTATTAATAGCTCTTATGCACACACCCTGAAGTATTTCTTTATATTATTCCTCTTGTCACTGAAATGTGTTCATTGTCAAGTCATGCCACTACACTACATCAGGCTCTAATACTAGCTATTCAATTCTTATTTCAGAGGACTGACTGCTTTTGGCTCAATTAGGACTGAAGTCAAACAATGTTTGATTTCTGTGTCTAGCTCAGGTCATAACTTTTGATGATACATTTTGAGTTCATCCACAATTTCAAAGTAAAATGATTGCCTTTCTTGAAATGTTAAATGTTTTCTCTTGCTCTTGCACACACACACACACACACACACACACACACACACACACACACACACATGCATGCATGATACATGTAATAGCAGTTATTGGCAACACAAGACTTGAAATTGAAAGAGCCAAAAGAGGGCTCTATGAGAGATTTTGTAGGGAAGACAGAGAAACAAGAAATAATGTGATTATGTTAAAAAAGAGATTTCCATTATAAAGAAAGATGGAAAGTCTTAGAGTAACTGTCCCTTCACTACTGAAAATAAAAGATAACAATTTTTAGGATATATAAGGATTATAGTAAGGGCTGTTGTTGGAGCACATAAAAAGAACCATCTCATCATGTCACCTTGAAGCATGCAGCTTTCAAATCCATTGACATCCAAAGGAAGTAATTCATAACACCCTCAGAAATTATAGTTCAATTTTTTGCATTTATAACAGATCATTGTAGCATTTCCTTGGAAATGCAACAATAAACTGTCCAAACTTTCAAAAAAATCTCAAAAAACAAAAGTACATATCTCCATGAATAAAAAAATGAATAACATTATATTTTGCACTCATGTGATTCAGGACAATCAAGTCCACTCTATCTTAGCACATGGTAAGCTGTGCTTCAGTAAACACGAGTGTAGAAGTATGCTGGACCAGCCCAAGTCACCTGTTTCTTATGGATAATGGTGCAACACTTCATTCAGTGTGTACAGTACATACTCTCTTTTAAATTGACTCAAGAATTTTTTTGTATTTGTTTGTGTAAACTGTATAAAATAAAGTTCCCCTAAACTTCTTTTTTGGCCCACTTTCTTCTACTGTCTCCTTCCATCCTTTTACACAGAGATGCTGAACAACCTGGATGATAAAGAGTGTTAAGTAGATGCAGCAGAAGAATGGACATTGTTGTCTAGTCCATTCTGTTAGTTCCTGTCTTTCTATTGGAGAATTGAACATCCAAGTTGAGAGATTTCAATGAGCAATGTTTATTATTTCCCTTTATTTTGTAGTTATGGTGTGGGGTTTTTGCCTCCTGATTTGATGGTTGGGATTATTCATTTTCTGTGTTCTCTTGGGTGTGGTAAACACTTTAGATTGGACTGTTCCATTGACTGGCTTCTGTAGTGACATTTTACAGAGATACTGCTCATATTTGGTTTTATTATGCAATATATCTTTATTCATCAATTATTATTGAAAGTTTACTGAATGTAGGAATAAGGGTCCCTTAAAGATTATATATAATGTGTCTCAGCCATTCTAGGTTTAGAATCTCTCTTGAGAAATCAGGAATTATTCTAAAGAGCCTGAGTTTATATGCAACTTACTATTTTCAACTTTTAATATCCCTTCTTTGTTTAATATACTTATATTTACATTTAATGTTTTGATTTTATGTGCTGAGCACAATTTCTTTTCAGTACACTTTAATTGTTGTTCTATATACGTTTTGTACTTTCATAGGCTATCTCTTCTTCATTAGGTTAAGGATACATCCTTCTATTATTTTGCTGAAAATATTTTCTAGTATTTTGATGTGAGTTTTTCTTCTTTTTCTATTTCTATTATTCATAAATTACTTTTTTTGCACTTTTCAAATTTTCTGGATCTTTTGTGCATGGCTATTTAACATTTCTTTGGACACAATTGTTGTTGTTGTTGTTCTTCTTCTTTCTTCTTCTTCTTTTCTTCTTCTTCTTCATCTTCTCATCCTTCTACTCCTCCTGCTTCTCTTCTTTCTCTAACTCCTCCTTCTTTTTCTTTCTTTTCATCCTCCTTTCTCCTTTTTTTTCTTTAAAAAAATTGTCACTTTACTTATATATTCATCCTGATTAAAGTTTTCCCTTCCTCTAATCTTGGCAACTCTTTCCCATCTCCCATTCTATCCTGTCTAAATTCACCCTCATATTTAAAAAGGAGGGATATAATGTATAATAAGAAAATAAAATAGCAAAAAGACAAAAGCAAACACATCTGAGTAGGAAAAAAAAAAAAAGAAAAAGAGCCCAAGTTGGGAAATGATGCAGACTTGTTCATATAAACAGGAATCTCATAAAATATTAAACTTGAAACAATAGAAGGTCGGCTAAAAAGACAGAATTGAAGGGGATTGGGAAAGAAAGGAAGAGGACAATGAAAAGGTAACATGAGGAAAGACAGGTAAAATTATGGGTCATTTGTTTGGTATAGTGGAAACCTAATGCAATAGAAACTTTCTAAAATATATACATATAAGAAGCCAATATAAATGAAATCACCACACAAGACTTGAATACACACAGATGACATGTAGCTTTAAAAATAGAAAAAATATTCAGCAAATTAAAATGAGAATTATGATAAAAAATTTTAAATGCATCCCAGAATTCTAGGACATGAGAATCCAAACTTGCCAGAGAGGGAAATTTTTGGCCATCTACCTATTGGAATGTACTCTTAAAAATACAATTAAGAGTAGTCCCTTGGATAAAATGAGTGTCCCTTGGAGAAAACTACATTTTCATTTGCAAGCACTTATCAATTAGAGATAGGGCTAGGGACAGAACACTAAAGGCCCTGTGCATGCTGCCTCAGTCTCTCACAGTTTATTTATTCTTCAGTCCTCTTAATTTATAGTGCTTTGTTCTTTGATATCCTCTTTCCTTTCTGGCTCTTTACACTCTTCTGGCTGAATTACTGACGAGCCTGGAGGGCATATTCTGAGGTCTCTCACTGACTGTCTATTTTCTCTATGGGTCTCTGAATTTGTCTCCATCAGATGCAGGATGACATTTTTTGATGGCTGAACAAGATACTGGTCTATGAGTATAGCAGAATGGTGTCAATGGTCATTTTATTACTTTTAGTAGAACGTAGTATTTGCTTTTTTTCCTAGAACCTTGGGGTATGTAATTTATTTTTCTTGATCAATAATCCGGTGTCAGGTGTGGATTGCATCATATGAAGTGGGCCTTAAGTCAAACTATGCATTGGTATTTACTCCTACAACTCAAACTAATATGTCTTACAGGTAGAACATTGTTAAAGTTCAAAAGTTTGGTATCTGGGTTAGTGTTTATATTTCTCCTCTTGTAGTTGCAGAGTACTTCCCATATCAAAGTTGCTAGAATGTAAGTGTGAAGGTTCTATGTAGGCACAAGCTCTATTTATCTATGTTCCATGTAGGTGTAAGTGTTGTCTCCAGCAATACTGCATTTCAGTCAATTTATGGAGAGCAGCCTATAGTCTTGGAAAAAGCCTGTATTGTTTTGGCATTACAATCACACTACTTTGGCCAATACCTCAGTTAAATATAAACTATTACTAGTACTGGATGCTTAATTTAGTGCCAAGAGATTTCCAGTTGGGACTTTCTCCTTGTGTGGTGATTTCATTTATATTGGCTCTTTATATAAATATTCAAAGTTTCTATTGCATTAGGTTTCCACTGTACCAAATAAATGACCCTTAATTTTACCCGTCTTTTTTCATGTTACCTTTTCATTGTCCTCTTCCTTTCCCAATCCCCTTCAATTCTATCTTTTTAGCCCACCTTCCATTTTTACCAAGTATTTTATTTCCCATTCCTATGGAGAAATCTCTGCCTCCCCTAACCTCCATTTCTTAATCTGTATGTATCCCCTGCAGTATTATGTTCAGTTGCTTGCATATCATATATCTTGCAACTAATATATATGTAAAACAAATACATACCCTATTTCTCTTTATGGGTCTAGGTTCTCTTACTCTCAGTTACCTGCAAATGTGCATTTACCTTCACGTTTCATGATTTGATTATTTAAATGTCTGAGTAATATTTGATTATGTAAATACACTAGTACTATAACAAAATAGAAATACACACTGGAAAAACATAAAATCTTCACCAATGATGCTGACCAAACTAGATGCCTATATGTAGAAACATGGAAATAGATGCTTATTTTCAATCAAAAGTCACCTCCAAATGGATTAAAACCTCACCAAAGTTTATATACAGTTAAAGTCTTGAAGTCAGCACAGCTATTTGACAAAGATACAGCACAGCTGAGCTGCATGTTACAATAGCCTTCATGCTATCTTTCAGGCTTGGTCTTGATCTCCACTTGCTACATGCTTAGAGGGTTTTCAATACATGTACAACCTGGGGATACTGGAGCAACGGGAAATTTTTTTAATGAATCATTTATGCCTTCACTCTGTGATACTGCTTCTAAGCTACCCCAGAAAAATCCTGAGCATACTGCTACTCTCATTTTTAGGGGGAATATCAATTATTTGGCCCTACATGAATGTCTTCCTCATGGAAGTTGTAACTCACATAAAAATGGCAGATAACTCCTTATGAGACTTCAGCTCCAAGATAGTCTTGCAAAATCTACCCTTGTGTTTCCTCAAGAAGAAAATAATCAGAACAACATACTCTTAAAAAGGCAAACAAAGTTTCTAGAGCTAGGAGAGTTGATAGTATTTGAGATTAAAAAATACCTTGTACTTCTGTATCCTCAGATGATTACTTGGCATATAAGATTAGGAGTTACATATGGTATGTTCTCAATGATTAGATAAAGATGTAAATGAATGGCTGGAGACATCTTCACATTACACTAGGGTCTATAAAGTTGACAAAGAATGTTTTATAAAAATGATTTTTAAAAAGGTATTATGGCCTTCTTTTCCTAGAAATATCAGCTTTCACAGTATCACTGTGGTGTTGTATGATCAAAATAATGAAAGAATAGTTAGATTTAGCACATAAGTAAATTCTACAAAGATATGAGGTATAGACAATGCATTATGCCAGGAATTTAATAATAATTGTTGCTGCTTTGGCCTAAATTGTTTTTCTTGAAGCTGTCCATTAAAATATGATAATATACTTCTTGGGACAAAGCAATATGCCCAAGCTGGCTTGAATATTTTCTATCTATTGCCATTCAATCTGATAATTCTTCCAACCTGAGAATGGGCTTTCAGGCTGTGGCAAATATGCCTCCAGATTCTCAAAAATGTCAGGTTATGGGACTGATGAAGAAAAATGATAGTAAAATATAAGGTTTATCAGTGATGACTAAAATTATGACCAAGAGACAGTTAAAACTCCTGTGTGGGGACAAGAAGGATATCATCTATGTTTTAGAACAATGTGAATCTATCTTTGATTATTGAACTCTGTCTAAAGAAGTACTCTGACTGCCAGGCAGTCAAGAGTCTAAGTTTCTTTGGACAACCATGTCTGTCTTCGTTTCTGTCCCACCTTATCCTTCCTCCTCTCTGAAACTATCAACTGCTGGGGCTGGTCCCCAGTCTTTCATGACAATCTTTTTTTTCACAGTAGGGTGAATACTCACAACTGAAGATCTAGAGCTACATGCTTCAGAGTAGATAGGGCATGTGATATCTGTTTTCTGGATCTGAGTTACTTAAGTAAATATCATCATTTATATTTTTCAGCAACAGAATAGCATGGTTGAGAAAATATTTTTGATGGAGTATGTTAAGTCCATTGTTTGTATGTCAAGAAAAGTTATAAGTTGCTTATATGATAGATTTAATTTTATTATTTTGAGAATTCTGCACACTGATTTCCACTGTGGATTTACAATATTGCAAGCTCTTTTGCCAGAGATACAGTTTTTGCCTGTCCAAAAGAAGACATCAACTGCTCACCTAATTCCTGTTTCCTCAGAAAAATAAAATACTAAAGGAGAAAATATATAGTACCTGTATCATTTATCACAGTTACTATCATGTAATTAAAATTTGAATATTTATATGGTCCACAAATTAAAAAGTAGCATGCATAACTTACTAAAATGTGTTTTCAGAAGTAGTTTCTCTGCTGAAATAAATTATATCTATATAACATTTCTTACATGGCTCTTTTAGTTATGGTTATATATACATTTTACATAATCTTACTAAAAGTAGGGGTAAATAATTTCATTTGAAGACATTACGGGATTTTATTATAGTTTGGTTATTGGACTTAATGATGGGTGAGTCATGGTGCTTGAGAAAGATCCCAAAAATTGTAGCTGTTCTAACAGATAAGAACAGAGCTATGCAGTCCAGGGCCAAGCCCAGAGGATCCTCAAAGAACAGGAAGGTCACTGCCACGGGCAGGCACAGGATTCGCTCAAGGTTTGAGTACTCTTGAATTCAGCAATGGATACATTCCTGCTGATCTGCAGGGAGAAAGTAAGTCACCATCTCAACTTCTACAAGTCACTCCATGTTCAATCCATGCAGAAAGATTTCCAACGATATTGTGTGCATCCTATTACATTCTCTTTTACTATAGTGACAAGAAGGACACTAAATGTACAATATTTGTCATTTGAGGTATTGGTAACCTAAGGTTTTTTTTTTTTTTTTCTATCTAGATCTATGATTAAAGATGGTGAGTACTTTTGTGTGTGTGTTTCTCAATCAATTGTGTCTTATTTTTGCTTCTTTCTGTCACCCATGTTTTTCATTAATTTTTACAATATATTCACTTTGTATCCCAATTGTAGTCCCCTCCCTCATCTCCTCTAGGTCCCACCATTCCCCGCTCTTCCCTTATCCCTCTCCCCTAATCCTCTGATAGGGGAGGTCCTATCAGACCCTAGCCTATCAGGTCCCATTAGGACTCCCTGTATCCTATTCCTCTGTGGGCTGACTAGGTGGCCACATCAGGGAGAAGTGAGCAATAAGCAGGCAGCTGAGTTCAGAGACTGTCCTTCTCCCCTTACTAGGGCTCCCACATGGAGACTGAGCTGTCTATGGGGCTACATCTGAGCATTGGTTCTAAGTCCTCTCATGTTCTTTGGTTGATGCATCAGTCTCTGCAGGACCCCAGGACCCAGATTTTATGGCTTTGTGTGGCTCCTGTCTCCTTTGTGTCCTTCTGTCTCTCACTTCTTCCATAAGACATTTTGTGCTCTATACAAAATTTGGCTTTGGGTCTCTACATCTGCTTCAATCACCTGCTAAATGGAGTCACATAGGGTACATCTGTAGAAGGCTCCAATCCTGTTCTATCTCTTCTATGGGTTCTGGTGTTTATCTTATTTTCTTTTCTGAATGAGAATTAAGCATCTTCCCTATGTTCCTCCTTGTAGTTTAGCTTTTTAAAGTCTGTAGATTTTAGTATGTCCAATCTATACTTTATGGATAGTATCCACTTACAAGTGAATATATACCATACGTGTATTTCTGCTTCTGTGATACCTCACTCAGGGTGATCTTTTCTAGTTCCATCTATTTGCCAGAAAATTTCATGATTTTCTTATTTTTAATACCTGAGTAGTATTCCATTGTGTAAATGTACCACAATTTCTGTATCCATTCCCCCATTGAGGGACATCTAACTTGTTTCCAGATTCTGGCTATTATGAATAAAGCTGCTATAATCATAGTTGTGCAAAGGTCCTTGTTGTATGGTTGAGCATCTTTCTAATATATGCCCAGGAGTGGTCTAGCTGGTTCTTGGGGTAGCACTATTCCCAGTTTTCTTAGAAAATGTCAGATTCAATTCCAAAAGGGTTGTACAAGTTTACATTTCCATCAACAATGAAGGAGGGTCCCTGTTTCTTCACATCCTCTCCAGCATGTGTTGTCAACTTGAGCTTTTGATATTCGTTATTCTGATGGGTGTGTGGTGGAATCTCATAGTCATTATGTTTTTTGCTTCTCAGATGACTAAGGATGTTGAGCATTTTTTTTCTGTTTGCCCTTGTACCCAATTTTTAATTGGATTTATTTGGTTTATTGGAGTTTAATTTCTTGGATTCTTTATATATTCTGGATATTAGCCTTCTGTCAGATGTAGGGTTGGTGAAGATCCTTTCCCTGTCTGTAGGCCATCATCTTGTTCTGTTTACCATTTCCTTTGATTTAGAGACTTTCAATTTCATGAGATCCCATTAATTGGTTGTTGATCTTAGAGCCTGTGCTGCTGGTCTTTTGTTCAGAAGTTGTCTCCTGTGCCAGTGTGTTCAAGGCTCTTCCTCACTTTTTTCCTAACAGATTGAAAGTGTTAGTTTTATGTTGAAGTCTTTTATCCACATGGACTTTACTTTTGTTCAGTGTGATAGATATGGATTTATTTGTATTTTCTACATGTAGGTATCCAGTGAGACAAGAACCATTTGTTGAAGATGCTGTCTTTTTTCCATTGCATGGTTTTGACTTCTTTGTTAAAAATCAGGTGTCTGTAGGCATGAGTTTATTTATAGGTCTTTGATTCAATTCCATTGATCCATCAGTGTGTTTCTATGCTGGTACCATGGTATTTTTATTACTGTTGCTCTATAGTATAACTTGGTATCAGGGATAGAGATACATCCAGAAGTTCTTTATTGTACTGGGTTGTTTTAACTATTCTGTTTTTTTTTTTTTTTTTTTTTTTTAATATGATATTGGGAATTGTTCTTACAAGGTCTGTAAGTAATTGTCTTAGTATTTTGATATGAATTGCATTGAATCTCTACATTTTATTGGTAGGGTGGCCATTTTGTTGTTATTCCTACTGATCCATGAATATGGGAGATTGTTACATCTTCTATCTTCTTCAACTTCTTTCTTCAGAGACATGAAGTTTTTCATACAGATCTTTGACTTCTTTGGTTAAAGTTACGCCAGTGTACTTTATATTATTTGTGGCTATTGCAAGTTTGTTGTTTCCCTAATTTCTTTCTCAGCCCTCCTGTCTTTTGTATACAGGAGGACTTCAGACATTTTTTTTAGTAATTTTGTATCCAGCCACTTTGCTGAAGGTGTTTATCAGCTGTAGGAGTTCTCCAGTAGAACTTTTGAGGCCATTCATGTAGACTATAATATCTTCTGTGAATAGTGATATTTTGACTTCTTCCTTTCTGATCTGTATCCCTTGATCTCCTTTAGTTGTCTTACCTCTCTAGGTAGTACTTCCAGTACTATGTTGAAGAGATAAGGAGAAAACAGGAAGCCTTGACTTGTCCCTGATTTCAGTGGGATTGATTTAAGTTTCTCTCCATTTAATTTGATGTTGGCTATAGTATTGTTGTGTATTGTATTTACTGTGTTTATGCATGCACCATTTATCTTTGATATAGCTAAGAATTTAAACATTAATGGTGCTTTGTGCTTTGATCAAATGCTTTTTGGTATCTATTCAGGATGATCATGTGTTTTTTTTTGTTTTGTTTTGTTTGTTTATATGGTGGATTACATAGATGAATTTCCATATATTGAACCTCCTCTGCATGCCTGAAATGAAGCTTACTTGGTCATAGTGGATGATATCTTAGATGTTATCTTGGATTCAGTTTGCGAGGATTTTACTGAGTATTTTTGTATTCATCAATGTTCATAAGAGAAATTGTTCTGAAATTATCTTTCTTAGTGTCTCCCTGCCTTTTAGTTCATCTTTGTGAGGTTTAGGTAGCAAGGTGACTGTAGCCTCATAGAATGAGTTTTTTAATGTTCCCTCTTTTTCTTTTTTTGTGAAATAATCTGAAGAGTATTAGCGTTACCTCTTCTTTGAAGGTCTGGTAGAATTCTGTGTTTAAACCATCAGTCCTGGGGCTTTTCTTGGCAGTGAGACTTTTCATGGCTGCTTCTATTTCATTAGAGGATATAGGAACATTTATTTATTTACCTGATCCAGATTCAACTTTGCTAAGTGGAATCTATCAAGAAAATATTCCATTTCATTTAGATTTTTTTATTACCTTTTTTTTTTCTTCTCAATGCAGTTTATTCAGGAACCTTGAACAATCTTCTGACCCTGGGGAAAGCCAGCCCACAGCTTAAATAGCCTCTGGGTAGCCAACTCCAGCGTGCCACATGGGCAATGCAGATAGGTCCACATACAGGGAAGCAAGCCAGATCCTCAGCCTTAGCCAAATATGGAGTTGTTTGTGACAGAGAGCACTCACCTTCTGGAAGGTGGAAGGTGGAAACCAGCTCCATCTTTAAGGCACAGCATTACACAGCTTTCTACAGTTCCTTCCCCCTTTTTGTTTTAGACGCATCGGGCAAGAGTAGAGATCTGATCTCTGATATTAGAAATAAATTGGGACTTTGTACCGATGTTCATTTAGGTGTCATCCACCCAAAGAGCATCAGACCCGTCCGATACCTTTTTCTCAGAGGCGGGACCTGGGGCATCAACCCGCATGCAATCAGGCATGCTCTTCTCTGGGTCGAAAGTGGCTGAACCTGAGTTCAGTGCTTAGCCTTGCATCCTGAGCATAACACTTTAGCTTTTTATGATAGCCAACCATGCTTGGGGAGACTGTCCAGCTTCAATGGCTGAAAAGGCCTGAATGATCATGGCTGCATTACGCTGTTGTGAGACTCTAATCTTGCATATATGCCACAGGCAAACCAAGGAGACCAACACCAGAAGGCCTGCTAACGCTCCCATGCCCGCCCATTCCTTCAGATGATTCATGGCTGCAGCAATCCATGGTGATAATTCTGTGGCTAGTCCTGCGTCCACTCTGGTAGAATTTCCTGTGATTATGGCCACTCTCAGCTGCTCCATTGTAGTATCGAATTCTCCAGTCCAAATACCTAAAATATAGCTAGACAATTGTTTAGACAGATTTGCAGCACAGGAAAAATTCTCATGTTATATGCTAGTGACTCAAAGTCCAGCATACTTTCATTGACAGCCAGGTTGAGCGATTTGCCATAGGGTATCAATTTGCTCCTGCACGAGGTCAATCCTCTGATTGAACACCATCAAGCCTCCTTTTAGTTGAGCATTAATTCATTTTTGTACATCTAAAGCATGAGCTACATTGGCTAAAAGGTTATTCAGGGTCTGAGCAGTCTGCAGAGTATGACTCCTGGCTAATGGCGCGGTGGTAGCTCCAACAGCCACCAATGAGATGGCAGTAACGATGGTGGCTGTAGTTCCAAGATCCCTTTTCTGTCTGAAAAGAGTCATAGCGTGAGGGGCATCAACGGGCACAGGCACCCAGCGAGGTATGCGAGTAAACAGGGCATACCTAAATTCACTAGCATTCTACAATTGGGCAAAAAAGCAAGTATCATTACCACAATTACTTGGCTCTATCTGGCTAACAATGAATAAAAATGGGGGTTATAAACAAACAGGTGTGAGCTTATAGGAAATATTATGAGAAGCCTTAACCCCCTCGTTGGAACATCCTGCATCAGTTCTAGAACTAGAAGTGGTGGTGTCGGAGGTCTGAGTAAGTTCAGGAGACCATTGCCCCCAGGGGCGAGACATGGTCCATGTAAATTGACTAACTTCATGTTGTCCTCCACTTTTGAAAGTCATTTAGGGTTCTTAAATTATTTTTCCCTTTTTTTTAAATTTTTCATCAATTACACTTTATTCATTCTGCATCCCCCCATAAGCCCCTCACTCCTCCCCTCCCAATCCCACCCTCCCTCTTCCCTCTGCATGCATACCACTCCCCAAGTCCACTGATAGGGGAGGTCCTCCTTTCCTTTCTGATCTTCGTTCATCAGTCCACATCAAAAGTGGCTGCATTGTCCTCTACTATGGCCTGGTAAGGCTGCTCCCCCCCCCCCGAGGGGGAGGTGATCAAAGAGCAGGCCAATCAGATTATGTCAGAGGCAGTCCCTCTTCACATTACTATGTAACCCAATTGGACTCTGAACTGCCCTGGGCTACATCTGTGCAGGGGTTCTGGGTTATCTCTATGAATAGTCCTTGGTTGGAGTACGAATCTCTGGGAAGTTCCCTGTGTTCAATTTTCTTGTTCTGTTGCTCTCCTTGTGGAGACCCTGTCCTCTCCAGCTCTTACTATTTCCCAGTTCTTACCTAAAATTCCATTCACTCTGCCCAACAGTTGCCCATCAGGCTCAGCATCTGCTTTGATAGTCTATAGGGCAGAGGCTTTCAGAGGCCCTCTGTGGTAGGTTCCTAGGTTGTTTCCTGTTTTCTTCTTCTTCTGATGTCCATCCTCTTTGCCTTTCCGGATGGGGATTGGACATTTTAGTTAGGGTCCTCTCTCTTGCTTAGTTTCTCTAGATGCACAGGTTATAGTGGGTTTGTCCTATGTTGTATGTCTATATGAGTGAGTATATACCATGTGTGTCTTTCTGCTTCTGGGACAACTCACTCAGGATGATCCTTTCCAGATCCCACCATTTACCTGCAAATTTCATGATTTCCTTATTTTTCATTGCTGAGTAATATTCCATTGTGTAGATGTACCACAATTTCTGCATCCATCCTTCAGTTGAGGGGCATCTGGGCTGTTTCCAGCTTCCGGCTATTACAAATAAAGCTGCTGAAAACATGGTTGAGCAAATGTCCTTATTGTGTACTTGATCCTCTTTTGGATATATGCCTAGTAGTGGTAGGGCTGGATCTTGAGGAAGCGCTATTCCTAGTTGTCTAAGAAATCGGCAGCTGGATTTCCAGAGTGGTTGTACAAGTTTACATTCCCACCAGCAGTGGAGAAGGGTTCTCCTTTCTCCACAACCTCTCCAGCATGTGTTGTCACTTTAGTTTTTCATCTTGGCCATTCTGATGGGTGTGAGGTGAAATCTCAGGGTCGTTTTGATTTGCATTTCCCTAATGGCTAATGACGTTGAACATTTCTTTAAGTGTTTCTCTGTCATTGATATTCCTCTACATTGAGTTCTCTGTTTAGCTCTGTTCCCCATTTTTTAATTGGATTACTTGGTTTTGTAATTGCTTTTCAGCTTCATTAGTTCTTTATATATACTGGATATTAGCCCTCTGTCAGATAAAGGGTTGGTGAAGAATCTTTCCCAATCTGTCTCCTAACATGACCTTGCCTCTCCACTCAACTCCCACTTTTCCTTATAGTTGAACCAACTGCATTGATTGTTCCTGGTACTTGAGGATAGCATGGGATGCTATGATTGGGCTTTCAGTCATTTACAGGCTTTTACAGTGTATAATAAAGTTAGATCTGCCCCTTTCCTCTTGTCTCTGGTGTTTGATTCCCAGGATTCTGCGTGGGCTCTGTTGCCACTCATTCCAGTTCCCCATAGTTCCGGATTCCCATATTTATGTAAATACTGGCAATCAGTACTAGTTATTTACAAGACCAGCAAAACTGCTTCACTGCTGAGCCAACTCTCACGCCCTATGTTGCCTATTTTTGATCAACATTTACATTGCTGATGCTTTCATCTGTTATTTGTAACTGTTTAAATATAGATTTCATTTTAGGAAGATTATATTAATGTTACAATTTAAAGTGAGGCACTTCAAGTTTCTAGAAGATATGTACATAACTAGAGGGAATGAATAGCTCTGTGTAGAAACTTGAGCAAAGAGCTGTCAGTTCTTTCTCTCTACTGTTTGTTTGATTAATTTTGACAGAGTATTCTGGGCCCCTGACTATTCTGGAACTCATTGCATAAACCAGGCTACCGTCCAACTCTATGAGATATACCTGCCTCTGCCTCCTGAGGGTTGTTGGAATTAAAGGCATGACAAAACACACCCAGCTTACCCATTGTTTTTATACTTAGGAACTGTTCATACAATTTCTCTGAGGTGGGCTAAGCACAGTTGATCTGTTTAATTGTCTCCCCTTCTTTATGTCTATTAATTAGCATTTCTCTTACAAGTCTACATCATGTTTTTGAATTTTTAAATTTATTTTTATTTTTATTAATTACAGTTTATTCATTTTGTATGCCCCTTGTAGTTCCCTCACTCCTTCCATCCTAGTTCCACCCTCCCTCCATCTCTCCCAGCAGTGCCCCTTCCCCAGTCCACTGATAAGGGAGGTCCACCTCCCCTTCCCTCTGATTCTAGTCTATAAGGACTAGTCAGGAGTGGCTGCAGTGTATTCCTCTGTGGCCTGGTAAGGCTAGGTGTAGGAAACACACCTGCAAGGTAAGCACTCAGGAGGCAGAGGCAGGAGAATCACATTTCCAAAACTTTTAAAAGATTTATTTACTATTTATACAACATCTGCCTGCACACTAGATCTCTGTATAGATGGTTGTGAGCCACCATGTGGTTGCTGGGAATTGAACTCATGGCCTTTGGAAGAATATTGAGTAGTGCTCTTAACCTCTGAGCCATCTCTCCAGCATCATCCAAAAACATTAAGAAGGAATTTAAGGTATTAATTTGTTCATGGTGCTTTCTTTCTTTCCTACTTTCTTTCTTCTGATTTATTAGTTTATTTATTTATTTATCTATTTACTTATTTTATAGTGTTCTGCCTGCATGTACCACTGCAAGCCATAAGAGGGCATGAGATCTCACTATATATGGTTGTGAGCCACCATGTGGTTGCTGGGAATTGAAGTCAGAACCTTTACAAGAGCAGCCAATGCTCTTAACATCTGAGCTACCTCTCTAGCCCTGGTCTCACTTTTCTTTACTTCATGTTACTTAAATTTTCTAAAACATAAATGATGTGTTATGAACATATGTAGAAGGAGGCATTTTCTTTCAAGGAAGAAAATGAAAAGATGATTAACAAATGTCTTAATGATTCTTTACTATGGTCACACATAAGTTTGAATACTGTCGAGTATATCTCAACAGTTTATGTCACCATGTGGTGAATCAAATTTATCATTGTGTTTTCAGGATGGTGTTTCTTACTCATGACCACTAGGAGGCTGTATGCTGCCTTAGCTGAGCTAATTGGATGGATGAGTAAATTGCGCCTTTTCATCAGGAAGTGGGGAGGCCAACCTTGAACTTGTGATCCTCCTGTCTCAGCCTTCTGAATGCTGGGGTTCAAAGCTTGGGCCACTAAAGTAAGAATACTGAAGCAGATGGTATATTTATCTGTTTGTGATGATTATCACCTTTTAAGATTTCCAAACTTGATATGTTTAATATATCTCACACATTTAATAAGATATTAAAATGTATCACTCTGCCATGTCAGGCAACCCCTAACCAACTGAAATTCCAATTCCAGGGAATCCGCTATCCTCTTCTATCCTCCAGGGACACACACACACACACACATGAACAAATGTGTCTTTTAAAAAGTAAATGTGTAATCGGCATCACAACCAGAAAAGCACATTTTGAAGAGATGCAGCTGAGAAGCACCGTGATAATGTGACCTTAATGTGCAGAATATTTCCTCAAGTGTTTCATACCATTCTTCTTCAGTAGAAGGTG
Source organism: Meriones psammophilus (assembly GCA_036365155.1). Lineage (NCBI taxonomy): Eukaryota > Metazoa > Chordata > Mammalia > Rodentia > Muridae > Meriones > Meriones psammophilus. The sequence goes on from JAEOAE010001313.1 coordinate 98,340, forward strand.
TTCACATGTTCTCTATACAAAATAAAAATAGAACCCTGTGTCTCCCCCTAGCCCTTGCCCCATGGGTCTTCTGTAGTTTCTCCTGCCATCTTTGACTTCTTTTGTTTTCAACCCATTAAGAATTTCTTATAATGGAGATTTAAATATTGAAATAAAATCAAGATTTAAATCTTTCTTCCATCCGCCATTTTTTCTATTAACTCTACTGTGTGCCTTCCTTGTGAAAGGAACCCTGCAAATTGCCTGTAGGAATGACTGATGTTTGGTTTAATATTATTATTATTGTTATTATTAATAATAATATTTTGAATTTTTTGGACAAGGTTTCTCTGTGTATCCCTGGCTGTCTTGGACTTGCTCTGTAGGCCAGGCTGGCCTCAAACTCAGAGACATCTTCTTGCCTCTGCCTCTCCAGTGCTGGGATTAAAGTTCTGTGCCACCATGCTTGGCAGCATGCTCTTATAGCCTGGTTAAAGTCATACATGTAACTTAAAACATGTCTAGACATGTGAGTGTGATGAGCTGGCAGGGGGTGCAAGCCCTTGTTTTTGGAGACAGGGTTTCTCTGTGTGGTCTTTCATGTCCTGGACTTGCTTTACAAACCTGGATGTCCTGGAACTGACACCTGCCTCTGCTTGCCCCACTGATGGTCACAGGTGTGTGACACCACACCTGGCTTCTTGTTATAATCATTAAAAATGATTTATAATCTCTGTGTATGTGTCTGCCTTTTTGAGACCAGCCCTGTTTTGACTAGGAGAGTTGGCACTCTGTAACAGAAAGGAGTCAAGTCTGCCTATCCTAAGCACAAGGTACTCTACTCTCAACCGCTGAGTCAGTGAGGGTGTGGGCCCTATAGCTTGTAATAAAAAGATCCTCATGTGTTCTGCAATGGATTCAACTCCTGGTGGTCTTTTGTGGTCTCGTGAACTGAGCACATCTGAGGTAGTCACACGAAGTATTTCTACTATAAGAACAGCCATAAATTCTCTCAGTTATACCTTACAAAAGTGGGTTATGGCAGAGCATAGAAAACTCAGCTATGGGCCTCCAGTGCCATCAGGTAAATTTCTTAACACCGGGTCTGGTCAAAGTTAGTGTTACAGTTAGCACAACCGTACAGATATTCCTCAGTCCTAGTAGAGTAGGTTCACCAAAGAGGCTGGCAAAGAATGGCCAATAAGGGCTAAAGATGGCCCAACACAAATCGTTATTAGGCTCTGGACATACCAACATCATCACATCACTGCAGATGAAGCAGCAGCAGCAGCAGATAATCAAGATATGTCTTAGAATTCTGGGACCCTCAACAAAGGGTCAAGGCTTAGTAATCTACACGATGACCGGAACCCACAGCAGTGATAACAAAGACTGACAGAGCTGTGCCAAAGCGATAACCAGAGGACCCTAAAAGGTGGGGCAGATCACTTGTTTGGGGAAGTGGCTTTATCTCACGGACACACACTTTCCTATTTCATGAAGAGGAAATTGTTAGGCTCCAGTTTTCCAGAAATCATTAAAATGATTTACATGTCTATTGTAATTAATAAAACAGTAAAGAAAGAACATGTGGGATACATGTGGGTGCAGAGATACAGATGTCCATTCACAAAGAAATACCATAAAAGCATGAAACCAGAAGCCATAATGTACACAAAGGAACAGTATATAAATATATATGTGTGTGTGTGTGTGTGTGTGTGTGTGTGTGTGTGTATGTAGGCAGAAGTGTGTGTATATATATATATATATATATATATATATATATATATATATATATATGTTTATATATGTGTGTGTGTTTATATACATATAAAGCATTGACAAACCACAAGTATACCCTTGAGCTTTTCTGTTGCCATCTGTTGCTGCTCATGGGACCTAGATTTTAGTCTGGTTTGTTGCCCCAATGAGACTCTCTTGGAGAAAACTAAGTGTTTCATTTATTATTATAAGTAATAGTAGTATTTAAAGAGGTAAAGAGTGTTCTTTTTGGAGTGAAACTTTATTTATGATTCGTGGTGTAGTTCTTTTTATTACAGAAGATTTGTTTGTTATTTGTACAGTATTCTGTCTGCATGCCAGAGGAAGTCGCCAAGTCTTACTATAGATGATTATGAGCTGCCACGTGGATGCTGGGAATCGAACTCCAAACCTTTGAAAGAACAGCTGGTGCTCTTAAGCTTTGTGCCATCACTCCAGCTCCCTTAATTTTTATTTTTATTTATTCATTTTACATCCCTGTCATAGACCCCTTCCTCCTCTCTTCCCAGGCCTACCCTCTATGTTTCCCCTATCACCCCTCACCTGGCTCCTCTGAGAATGGGATCCGCCAACCCCATGTCCACCCATGTCAGCATATCAAGTCACATCAGGACTGAGAGCATCCTCTTCCCCTGTGGCCTGGCGAGGTAGCCCTGAAAGGGGAAAGTGATAGAAAAGCTAGCTTGTGGGTCAGGGTGCATTCTTATGTGTGTTGGTCCTGAAGTGTTTACAAGGCATTGTTACCCTTCTGTCCTTCATCCCCTCTGGCACTTACACACTGCACACAGAGTACCTTGAGCCCTTAGGGGTGAGGGTTTGCTGGAGACATCTCATTTAGGGTGGAATGGTCCAAGGCCTCTCTCTTTCTCTGCAGGTTGACTGGACATGGGCCTCTTTATTTGTTCCCATCTGATGCAGGAGGAAGTTTCCATTGATGTCCAAGCAAGGCACAGATCTGTGACTATGGCTGTTCTCCTTTAGAGTAACTGTAGCATTTAGATTTCTCTTATATTCCTGGTGTGTGTAGACTCAGGCTCCTGGGTACCCAAGCAGTATTGGATCAAGGTTCCTTCTCATGGAGTGGGCCTCCTGAAACCCAATCAGATATTAGTTGGTAATTTCCATGACGTGTGTGCCACATGCGCACCAGTAAATCTTGTAGACAGGTCTCCGTTGGAGAGTGAAGGCTGTATGGCTGGGTTGGTGTGTACTTTTCTCTTCCAGTGGCATGCAGTATATGTTCAAGTTCCAATATAATGAACAGTAGTCCATAGGGGGTGAAGGTTTTAAATAGGCGACAGCTGGGATTCTCTGTGTCCAATGACTTGTGGAGTTGTTGTTCTCAGCAATAGAATGTTATCATAGGTTAGGGAGAGCCCAAAAGGGTGGACACAAGTTAGGTGGTCCCAGGCCCTGTTTTGATCTAGCACAGAGTCCTCCAGAGTTCCGACCCCACAGGATTCAAGGAGGAGGCTGGCTCTCGAGACACTCCTTGCTCTATTCTTATTAAATTGAAATAAATACATAGTATTAAATTAAGTACAGCATCTATGTAAAGCATTATTAAGTGACACATGCTTGCCACTAGAGGGCACCACATCCCTTGACAGATGACCCTGTGGTCGGTGGGGATGGAACCAGGAACCTCGGGAAGAGAGCGGGATTCTCTGCTTCACAGAGCCCCCTGGCTGTTGGGATGACAGGCGTGAGACACTGAGTCCGGAGTTTGTTTCTTTATTTTTTAAAATTCATTCATTCATTCATTCATTCTACAACTTTATGCCTGTGCACTATAAAAGGGCACCAGATCTCATTATAGATGGTTGTGAGCCACCATGTGGTTGCTGGGAATTGAACTCAGGACCTTTGGAAGAACAGCCAGCATTGTTAACCTTTGAGCCATCTTTCCAGCCTCCAGCTTTTTTTTTAATCTTTAAAACAGAGTTATTATCTGTGTTAGTGCATTTTTGCCTTCCAGAGACCAGCTCTGCTTTGACTGGGAGAGTCTGAGAGACCAAAAAGATTAAAAATTACCAGCTATTATTAAGGGCTGAACTATGTGGGTGGAGAAGTCTGTTGATGCCCTGAGGGGAAGAATGCCTTACTGCATCCTTTCCCCACCTACTAGATATAACAGTTGCTAGGAAACTGGCCCATCCCCCTAGGGAGGGACACCAGGTCATTATGGTCTGGGGACCTTCCTATAGCCAATCAATTCAAAATGTAGCATTTTGACCAATAGATGCTTGCCAGGCAAGAATTGCCCCTGCCTTGAGCATGCTGGGAGGTACCAGAATCTATAAATCACCCAACTAACCTGGGCGTGCGCGCTCAGCTCCCACCACTTCGGCAGTGGGGCTGTGTAGCCCAAGCTGCAGCTTGTAATTTTCAATAAAAAGACCCTCATGTGTTTTGCAAAGAAGTCAATTCCTAGAGATCTTTTGGGGGCTCACAAACTGGGTATAACAAGTCAAAATGACTAAAATGGGGGGGCAGAGACCCCAGAATCCGTTCTCCAGGGATCAGGGACCAGCCAGACTATGTCAGATCAGGAGAAATCAAAGGGCACATTTTTCCTTTGCACAAATGAGACTTCCAGCATCCAGGCCTGTTTACTTCCGGAAGCAGATAGGCGGGCGATGGCATCAGGATTCCCGAATCCCTGAAAGCTCTGGATCCTAAAGACAGCCAGTGGTGAAGGATGGGGACATTTACATGACACTGGGAACCAGGGGAAACTCTGTGTGCAATGTGGCAACTGGAAAGGGTTTGCAGGATATTTCTGGGTCACGTGTATGTTTTCAGGGTTGATTGTTTGGTGTTGAATAACTAACTGATTTTATGCTCTTTCCTGGAAAGACTTTTTTCTCACATTCTCAGCTTTTACTAGTTCCCTACATATTTTTTTACATAGGATTAAAGACAACGGTTTCTTCCTGGACCACTTTTGCATGCCTATTGGCGTTTTCCACTTTTCACTTCATGTTTGTGCAGGTATATTGGTAAGCCTTTTTTTTTTTTTTTTTTTCTTTTAATATTGGTTCATCTTATGGGTGTAGCTTCTGGTATTATTAGGAGACACACTACCAGAACATACTCTGATCCTCTGCCTTATATAATTTTTCATCATCTGTTCTGCATGATCTCTGAGCCTTAGATCTGGGAATTGTTTTGTAGATTTATCAGGTGTGAGTGTTCTCCTGAATTCTGCCTTGTGATTGGTTGTGTTTTTCAGTCATGATTGCTGTTACAAAGAAAAGCTTCTTCTGACAGTTGTGAACTATACTTATCTGTGTTCATTATTAAAAAATATTTAGATTGTAACATGTAACATTCATGCATAGACTTACATGTATTATAGGGATTTTATGTAGATTAATTCCCAGTATGATTGCTTAAAACCCTTTCACAAATATTTACTGTTATTTGTTCTGCTTCCTTCTTTCATATTTATCCACCTTGATAATTAGGGGACCTTGCCCACATTATCCCAATCAGATCAATTGTACCTGCCATTTTATTGCTTGCCCAACATTTTTTCTTGTTTCTACAGTTATTCCATGGTGATACTCACATCCGAAACTTGGGATCTAGATGCCACAGTGTAGAGAATGAGAGATATTTGTCTTCTGGATATGGGTTACCTAAATTATAATTTTTCTACTTACAACTAATTATGTGTATGATATTTATCATGTTAAACATATTTATGATTTTCCATTTCCTACCTATTGTGAACACAATAGCAATGAAGGTGACTGAGCAAGTATTTCTAGAGTGGGTTGCTGAGTCACTTTTACGTATGTCTAGGAAAGGAGAGCAGGGCCAGGTAGTAGATTTATTTATTTTTTTCTTTTAGAAAATTCTCTACTCTGATTTTTGGAATGGCTGAACTGTTTAAAAGACCCTCCCCCTTTCCAGAGATCTATTTTCATGCCTGTTCTATAGAAGAATCTCAAATACCACCAAAAGCCCTGTTATACTCCCAAAAATAAGAAATAAAACACGTATTTAGTTCATGCACTGTTTATATCTAAATTACTATCATGTAATTACATTTTGAATATTGTACACAAATTAATAAGTAACATGAGTATCTTACTAAAATTATTTCAGCAGCAGCTTCTATTCTGAAATAGAATGCCTGTGATTGTGAGACAAAGTGAGGAGCTCATATTTTTGTTTAAATATACATTTCAGAAAAAGGTTACTTAAAAGTATGTAAATAATTTAATTTTAGTATACTAATGGGTTTTATTAGAAAACTAATACATCAAAAGGATCAATTTTTATTTGCTATTTTTTGTTTTTAATACATCTCAAAGAGTTTGTATCAGGTCTTAAGAGAATAATGTAGCACTTAGGGAAAAAGATGCATCCCAGAAGTCCTGCACTGGAGGCCAAAATGGAGAAGACTTCCACAGCCACCATGGCTTTGCCCTTGGTGCTCTGGTAGACAGGGATGAAGGTGACCCAGACACTGCAGAACACCAGCATGCTGAATGTCAGGAACTTGGCCTCATTGAATGTGTCAGGCAGGTTTCTCACCAGGAAAGCCACAGTGAAGCTGCCTAAGGCTAGGGTCCCTAAGTAAGCCATCACACAGTAGAAGGCAGTAACTGAGCCCTTGTTGCATAAAATGATGATATGAGCATGTTCAGAGTGTGCATCTGTGTCAATACAGGGAGGTGAGGTTCCCAGCCAGACTCCAGAGAGAATAAGTTGGATCACCACACAAATGGGGATGATAGCATTATAGACACCTGAGACAAACAACTTTCTCATTGTTCTCCCTGGTTTCATGACCCTAAAGGCAAGAATTACAGTTATAGTTTTTGCCAAAACGGTGGAAATAGCCAAGGTGAACACAAGTGCAAATGTTATTTGTTGAAATATGCAGGAGTTTGTGTTTGGGTGGCCAATGAAGAGAAAGGAGCAGAGGAAGCAGAGGAGGATGGAGATGAGTAAGATGTAGCTGAGAGTCTGGTTATTGGCCTTAACAATGGCTGATTCTCGGTGTTTGAGAAAGACTCCCAAAACTGCAATTGTGTTGACAGAAAAACACAGAGCTGTGCAGGCCAGAGTCATGCCCAGAGGATCGTCAAAAGACAGGAAGGTCACTGCCTTGGGCAAACAGTGATTTCTCTCAGGGTTTGGGTACTCTACACTTGGGCAAGGGATGCACTCCTGCTGATCTGTGTGGAGAAATTAGATCAACATTTCACCTTATATAAGTATCTGCTCATTGCACATTTAATTCATTATAGTGCTTTCCAATGATGTGTGTATCCAGGTATATTTTGCTTCCTGTTACAGCCAAGAACATGAACTCTTTATAATTCTGATTTCTACTGTTTATTTTGTTTAATAAAAAAAAATAAGTTTTTTTCTCTAACAACTTATCACTGTTTCTCTAGGGCAGTGAAATATATTTTATTCATATTCAGATAAAGTAATACTGTCAAGTAAGCCTTCAAATCCTTTTTTATGCTTTGAGTTTCTAAGTATGTGTACATTGTATTTTGATGACATCAACGTATAAAAATACACTTTCTTGTTTCCATCATCATGGGTTCTTCTCATTTTTTCTTGTTACTCACTGTTTCAGTGGATATTTGTTATCCCACTCCAATAATTTTTCTAAGGTAACATGGGGATAAGTTTGGTCCCACCTCCAGGACCTATGGAACAGTTCTGATATGCAACACTTGCATCAACAAACACCAGCTATAAGCTCAGACCAATCATTACCTATCTCAGCTATGGAAGTTGCAAATAAATTTCTATAGTCTTTGACATTCTTTGACTCAGGACAGGATTCTTTCTCTTCCATTATTAATTCCAGAAGAATCCTGGGATTTGTTCTAATTTTCACTCTTGTTCTTCCAGTAATATTCTTAAGACTAAAATGTGACCTACATGTCATAAATACAATAAATCTACAAAAATGTTAAATCAGAAAGGGAGAATGACAGAGCCATATTCACTGAAATTGTTCATAGTCATGAAGCCAGTACAGTTGCTAGGTGCTATTCCAGCAAATCTGAGTAGATTGTTACAATTGTTCTTCTGTCTCTAACTTCTGGGTTTTTTTTTAATTGGGTGTTGCATTACTAGGGACTTTCTGCACTATGATTGAATTTCTGGTTTCTTTTTTTCTACAGAAAAATTATGTCTGAGTTTTTTTTTTTTTTTAATTAGGCACTTTTAATTAATTATAGTTTATTTAATTTGTATCTTAGCTGTAGCACCCTTGCTCATTCCTTTTTCCCTCCACATCTTCCCACACTCATCTCCTCCTATACCCTTCTCCAAGTCTGCTGATAGGGAGGGCTTCCTCCCCTTCCCTCTGACCCTAGCTTATCAGATCTCATCAGAGCTGGCTGTCTTGTAAGTGGAACAGGGACTGCCACTGACATAAACTCAGTGGCTGGCTCTTTGATCACGTCCCCTTAAGTGGGAGCAGCCTTCCCAGGCCATAGAGGAAGACAATGCAGTCAGCCCTGATGAGACCCGAGCCTTATAAAAATACTACACATGAATAATACTAAACTTTATCTGTGCACTCTTTGCAAATCTTCTTTATGCCCTGGAGATTATTAAGCAGAGTTAAGCAGATAGAGAGATGAGTCCATTATTTTAGGAGTTTTCTTGGGGTTTGTGCCCCTAAACAGTATATTTGTGCAGGGTAAACAAAGGCAATATGCAAAGCCTGAAAGGCCTGGAGATTCATATATAGGTTTAAGATCTTTTATTATAGGCTTAGAGCTCCCTGAAAATGTAGTTTATACATAGAAGGTCACAGAGGATACACTCCTGATGTAATAAAACTTAGTAAATAAGATAATGTTAAATAAACTTTTTCTACTTTGTAGCATAGATGATGATACATATAGTAAAGGGAGCTATTTATTTGTATTTGCTATGCATAAAGAGACCAGTTAAAGTGTTTTCTGTTTCTCTGAACTACACTCATACTGCAAACAATGGGAGCCTGAAAGCAGGCTTTCACATATTAAATGTGTTTTCTGTGAAGGAGACATTCTTTAGATTCTTTAAAGTAGAGTTATAGGACTAATAATGATAATCAAATATGTCCTGTGTGTACTGCTTAAATTGTAACTGAACTTTTATCCCTGGATAATGAAAAAAAATCAAACACCCATTCTGTACAACTTGTATAATCATTAATCTGTGTTTGTAATGTGAAATTTGTATAAACAAGAAGAGCCTTGTGAACAATAAGCCAGCGCCAAAGAAAGGTCTGAATTTTAGAAGTCAGCTGCTAGATTCCTCTGACCACTTCAGCTGACTAATTCTCTCTCTCTCTCTCATCACTGACTCATCATCTGCTTTCTGTAGCACCCTGAAGGCAAAGACCTCTCCCTTCCATGCTCAGGATTGCCCCATAGAAAGGTTCCTAGCACAAGCTCAAAGAGAATGAACTCCCAACAATAGAGAATGCATGGGACAGATCTGGCCTCTCTACACATATACAACAGTTGTGCACCTTGGTCTTTATGGGGACACCTAACAGAAATATCAAAGATGTCTCTGATTCTTTTGTCTCCTAATTGGACTGCCTTGTGTAGCCTCAGTGACAGAAGTTGTGCATAAACTTATTGCAACTTTATATGTCGATGTTGGTTGATATCCATGGGAGACTTCTTTAAAAAAAGAGAAAGCGAAGAGGGGCACATTGGGTTGGGAGGTGAGGTGAAAGAGAGGGTCTGGGAGGAGAGGTGTGAGCAGATGCTGTGATAGTACACACAAATTAATTAATAATATAATAAAATGATATAATAACATTATAATAGAAATGAATGAAATAGAAACAAAGAAAACAATACATAGAATTAGCCAAAGGAAGAGCTGGCTCTTTCTGAAGGTAAAGAAAATTGACAGACCCATATCTCAAATAAATTAAGGAAAAAATAGAGTACTCAAATTAATAGAATCAGCAATTACAGAAAAAACATTACTACAGAAACCAATGAAATTCAGAATATTCTAAGGAAACGTTTTTAAAACATATTATATTCCAGTAAGTTTAAAAATGTACATGAGATGGATAAGTTTTAGCTTTGCCCAAGCAACCATTATTCAAAGATGAAGTCAACAACAAATCAACAACCTTAATAGATCTAAACAGACCCATGAGGAAATTCAAAAGGCCACAAAAGGCTCCCACCACAAAAGAAAGGAAGAATGAAAGATCAAAAAAAGGAGACTCCAAATTGTGGAGACCAGTGTGCACTGTATCTGAGGGGCAGAGATTCAGAGACTCTGAGACCAGTGTATGGACAGGTGGCTAGATCCAGATCATCAACTTTGTGGCTTCCTGTTATGGACAGGTCATCTAGGAAATGCAGTTGACCTGATCTAGGCCCTTTGTAGCCATCTCACTGATCAGGATTAGCAAACATTGGGCCACCTGTCTCTTCACATACTCTAGTGAATTTGGATTCCCATATCCAGGTACTCTCTGCTCCAGCAGCCAGAATTCAGAAACCTCTTGTTCTGTATGGGTCAGCTTAAGGATTACTAGGAGAGCATCCCAGCCACCAAGCCACTGTTCTTCTGGTCACCCTGTGAACAATAGAATTACAGGGATCCAGCCCAGCTTTATTCTGAGGAACCCCATGGATGTCACCTGGGGCACCTGAACCTGTACCATGCTCATGATGAGCACCAGTACTTATACCCAAAATTCAGGGTTCCAGTGAATGCACACCCATATCTTTCAATACACTAGCCCCTACATTTTTTGTGCCTGTACACTGCCTGTGCCCTGCCCTTCAAGATGCTGGCATCTGAATCGCCATCACCCATTCTTGAGCCAGTGCACATTTGACATCTTCCTGAACACTAAACTCCAAAGACAGGAAGATCCAGTCTTTGGTGCAGGTTCCAAGAAGAAACAAGTAAGGCAACAGACAACCAGATGGTTAAAGGCCAGCATAGAAACACACTCAACAAAACCAAGGACATCCTGGCTCCACCAGAACCCATCCCCCAGAACAACAGACATTATAATGCAGGGGAAACACAGGAAAATGACATTAAATCCATGTTTATGTAGTTATTAGAGGCATATAATGAGGAAAAGAACAAATGTCTCAAAGAAATACAGGGAAATACAAAGCAAAAATAGAGGAGTCATCATAGAAAAGAAACCACAATTAAACAGGTGAAGGAAATTATTAAAATTATTCAGTTCTTGAAAATGGAAACTGAATCACTAAGAAAACACAAACAGAGAAAACCCTGGAGATAGAATACTTAGAGAAGAGATCAAGTATCACAGAGATAAGCATCACTCACAGAATATAAGAGATGGAGGAAAGGATCACAGGCATTGAAGATGCAATGAAGAAACTGATATATCTCTCAAAGAAAACATACAATCAGAAAAGTTCAAGGACTCCATGAAAATGTGAAACCTAAGAACAATAGGAATAGACTAAATAGATGATTCCAGGCTCTAAGGTGCAGAATATACTTTTAATAAAATCATAGAAGAAAATTTCTCCAACTTTAAGAAAGAGATAACCTTAAAAATACAAGAGGCTTACACTACACCAAATGGACTAGACCAGAAAAGAAAATCCTCTTGCCTTATAATAATCAAAACAGTAAATCTACACAATGAAGAAAAAAATATCAAAAGCAGTATAGGAAAAAGATTAAGAAACATATAAAGACAGACCTATCAGAATCACACCAGATTTTCCAACAGAGGCTATGAAACCCAGAAGGGCCTGGGAGGATGTCATGCAGATGTGAAGAGATCACAGATGCCAACACAGAATACTGTACTCAGCAAAACTTACAATAAACACAGATGGAGGAAACAAGATATTCTAAACTAAATTAAATCAATATCTATGCAGCATCGCTGACCTAGAGAATCTACTAGAAAGAAAATTCCAACACAATGAGGTCAACTACACCCAGGAAACAGGATATAGATAACATCAGAACAAAAAAAATCAAAACAGAACAAGCACACAAACAGAGTATCCAGAGCAACACCACAATGAAAAGGAACTAAAATTCATTGATGACTAATATCTATCAATACCAATGAACTTAACAATCCAATAAAAAGACAAATGCTAACAGAATAGTTATGGAAACAAGATCCAACATTCTGCTGCATACAATAAACACACTTCAGCCTCAAAGATAGACACTACCTTGGAGTAAAGTGCTAGAAAAAAGTTTTCCAATTAAATGGACCCAAGGAGCAGGTGGCAGTCCCATCCTAACATCTAATAAAATAATCTTCCACCCAAAATTAATCAAAATAAAAGTGAAGGATACTTAAGCCTCATCAAAGAAAAATCCACCATGAGGACTATAATATCCTGAACAGCTCTGCCCCAAATAGAAGGGCACCTGCATTTGTAAAAGAAACATTATTAAAGCTTCAATCACACATCATTCCCAACACAGTAATAATGTAAACTTCAACACCCCACTCTCACCAAGTGACAGATCATTGTCACAGAAGCTAAACGGTGTAATAATGAAGCTTTCATAGGTCATGAAGCAAATACCTAATAGAAGTCCTCAGAAAATTTCACCCAGGCACAAATATACCTTCTTCTTTGCAAATCAAGGAACTGCCTCAAAACTTGAACATATAGTCAGGCACAAAGCAAGTCTTAACAGATAGAGTAAGCCTAAAATAATCCCTTAGATCCAAGTACACCATGTTCTAAATCTGGACCTCAACAACGACAGAAAGAGCAAAACGCCTACACATACACATGGAACCTGAACAATTCTATTCAATGACTGGTGTCATGGAAGAAATAAAGTAATTAAAGATTTCCTAGAATTCAATGAAAATTAAGGCACAACATGTCCAAACTTATGGGACACAATGAAAGCAGTGCTAAGAGGAACCCTATAGCCAACATTAACCTAAACAGAGAGAAACTCAAATCAATCCCAATTTGATTCATGTCATATATAAGCTTCATTATTTCACTGAAATCAGGGATAAGGCAAGGCTGCCTGCTCTCTCCATATCTTTTTAACATAGTAATTGAAGTCATGTGACACTCTGCAAGGAATTTAACCTATGATAGCATTAGATCTTAGTATATAAAGAATATTTAATTTTCAACATTTGATCATTTGCAATAATACATAAAAAATTCTGTTTGTATTATGATTGTCTAAGGATTAGCATTTTTAATATAATAAATAGTAGATTCTCATCATTATATTAATGTATTTTCCTTCTGACTTTTTATTTTTTTAATTTTCATTTTAAAAATAATATAATTGGTTTCCCATAGTAAGGAGAACAGGGACTATCTCTGATAGGAACTCAATGGCAGGCTCTTTGACCTCCCCCGCCCCCAAGGGAGGAGCAGTCCTGCTAGGCCACAGAGGAGGACTTTGCAGCCAGCCCTGAAGATAACTGATAAAACAGGGCCAGATGAAAGGGGAGGAGGTCCTCCCCAATCATTGGACTTGGAAAGGGGCAAGGAGAAGCTGAGGGAAGGAAGGTGGGATTGGGAGGGAATAAGGGAGCAGGATACAGCTGGGATACAGTTAATAAAATATAATTAATAATAATAAACAATAAAAAATAATATAATTGCCTCACTATGCCTCTTCTTTTTCATTTCTCTAAACCTTCTCCCAGACCCACCTCATAGTTCTTCACTCTCAAATACATAGGCTCTTTTCTCATTATATGTGTTTGTTTCTTTGTGTGTGTGTGTATATATAACAATGCAACCTGATCATTCCATATTATGTTACTTATATATGTTATCACACAGGTGACCACAACCCTAAAAAAGGCAGCCATGTTTTCATTTACAAAGACTTGCTTTTTTCTATTGTTGATACTGAAAATAACAACTGTGTTGTAAATGCAGTTCAGTTTCTTGTGCATTCAGAAACAATCAGATATGTAGTTTTCCTGGAGTTACTTTGAGGCAAGAATCATTAGGTTTGTTAATCACAGAAATTCAAATCTATCCTGGACAACTGGAGATCTCACAATTAATGGAGAGCTCATAGCATGGAACACTGCAAGAGCTGAGATGGCCCTTCCGTGCACCCAAAGGCAGGTTTTAGGAAGTAGGGTGCATATGACACAATAGCAAGAGAATTGCCACTCTAAGCTTCACACATTGTGTGGCTTCAGCAAAGATTAATGGATTTGGGGATGAGTGTTAGAGACATATGGAACAGCACTCCATTATGACACCAAGGTCACTTCTCAACTTTCCCCATCTCCATTCACAAGCAGTTTGAGTAAAAGTGTTATTTTTCTACCTGTCTGGTTAGAAATGTGCTGCTCTGGACAAAATGCACAAGAAAAGCAGCAGACAGGCTTTTCTTTTTGTAGAACTTTCCAGAATCCTGGACCACAGCTCTGTGTACATACAGATTGAGGAGTCTGAAAGCAACACAGAAAAACTGGTCACGGTATCGAACATCAGTTTAAAATAGTTTAGGCTAAATACATTTAACCTATGGAAATTGCATTTGTTTATGAGGAACTCTGAGGTTTTAATGTGGGAATGTAGAATGGAGATTTCAACTTACCACACTTTCCAATACTAAATGTTCAACATCCCTTCATGGTGACCAAACTATGACTCACTACTGCCTATCCTGTGTAAAATGTGTTGGACATCAAGATATCCTCTTCTGTGAAGCAGAAAGCCAGACTTATTTTATAGTATGAATATTGGGACAGTTGGATTTTAAGACAAGTATCCAATCATACTTTCCTCCAAGCACACTTGTTTCTACCTTTATATTTCCAATCTTATAGTAACACCCATGCACTCTTATTCAGCTGCAAAAGGAAGTTCAATTTTCTCATGAAAATGTTTTTGCCATTGGTGAATTATAATCTGTTACTGTGACTTTTACCCTTGACTCCCAATGCTAGGGGTTGTTTTATGCCTTTCTTTTCAAACATTAGTAACGTCAGCAAATGGGACTTTCACCAGTTGCATTCTTAATCACATAACTAATAAAATCCTAGTGCAATTTTAGTTTGTTATATGTGAGAAATTTTGACGGACAGGAAATATTTCTATCTTAGACCTCTTTTCTGCCCTGGTTTGGCAGTTTCTGTCTAATGAATATGTACATATTAACAGGAATGTGTTTCTGGATAACTGGATCAGCTGTTAAGAGTGCACATAGCTCTTGAACTGAAATACAAGTTCAGTTCCTGACAGACATATTGGGCAGCACATATACATTACTTAGAGAAATGTCTTGTGTCCAAATCCATAATTTATTAATTATTTATGCTAGCTCACATCCTTGTAAAATTATTGATATGCTTGAGTATGAGTTATATGAATGGAAGGATGCTTGAGCATCAGCTAGCCTTTATAATTAAGATGTGAAAATTTACAGAACTTTGTGTGGATGTGTGTGTTTACATATAGAAACACACATACATGACTTTATATAACCATGAGCACTCAATCATTCATTCACTGCATTATGAATGAACACAAACATTCAAATTCAATTCATCTAATTGTAGCTAAGGAATTAGCTGACATTATGTGTGCATTTGTATGTATATTTATATGTGTATGTATATACATATATGTAATTCTGAAATATTAGTTCATTTCTGATTTAATGTCATCAAACAGAACTAAAGAGATGTTTTAGTATTTAACATGCATGCCACATAAGCAGGAAAACATGAATTTGATCATGATGAAAGGATGGAAGAAAAGTTGGGTCCAGAAAAATAGGCCTGTAATCCAAACTTTATGGTCATAAAGACAGAGAGAGAACCTAGGTAATTCTGTCCACTGACTTCAGCAAAATCAGAAAGTAAGGGTTTCACAGATAAAAATAAAGTTGACAGCAACTAAAGAAGATAACCTCAGTTGACTGGGATTTAAGAAACACATGTGCTCAGGTGCATGAACACCCACACACAAGCTCATAGTCACAATAGAGCTAAGACATTAAAAATTCACAATCATTTTAAAAGTTCAAAGAATAATTATACAATCAATTTTTATAATTCTTTACAAATAATTCCCTTCATATTAAATACTGAAAAATTTTCAGACCTTTTTTAATTTGCTTGGCCATTGAATCAGAACTTCATTGATGAAAAAGCCTTGATCTTGTGCACTCTTGAAGACGAACTCTCCCACTTTAAGTAGTAATGCATTTTGAAAACTATATGCAATAAAATTTTGTATATCATATGTTTCCCTGATATTCCTGTTCTCATCAAAGCTTATTTTATTTCCAGCAGCATTTATAAATTTAATTTTCCTCAGAAATGGATGCAGCTGAAGAGAGACATCATATGATATGAGTGGCCGACACAGATTACTGGCTGACTTTAAAGAGAAGCTCATTTTCCCTCTCTCTACCATGGCTTTCTTTTGAAAGTGTTTAGTTTGTTTATTCATCTTCCCAGTTGTTTAGTGAGATTAAAATTATTCCCCATAGAAATAATACAAGATCCAGTGAACACAAGTAGAAATATTGTCTATGAGATGGAAGATAGTATAGTGTGTGGCTTGTCCTTAGTTGGAAAAAAGTCCTGTGCTTTTCAAGAACCAGAAAAAATATTTCCATTTAGAAGATGTAGAGTTGAAGAGGATCCATAAATGGCAGCACCCAGTGGACAGGGTTACTAAGGCTTCAACTGTAGTGACTTCACAGCAAGTGGGGCCATGCTGTGGAATTGAAAAATGTTATGTTGTGTGTGTCTATGCTTCACAACTGTACAGAAGATACTAGAAGGAAAACCCCAACCAAAGTTATTAAAA
This sequence comes from Meriones psammophilus, assembly GCA_036365155.1. Taxonomy (NCBI): domain Eukaryota; kingdom Metazoa; phylum Chordata; class Mammalia; order Rodentia; family Muridae; genus Meriones; species Meriones psammophilus. The sequence continues at coordinate 114,908 of JAEOAE010001313.1, forward strand.
AATCACCCAGAGAATAACAGAAAATAAATAACACTGCTGCTGCAATACCAAACAAACAAAAACACAAAAACTTGCTGCAATCATAAAAATCAAAATAGCAGGCACTAGCAATCATTAATCATTAATATCAGTCAACATCAATGGACTCAATTCCTCAATAAAAAGACAAAGACTAACAGAATGGATGCTGAAACAGGACTCATCAATCTGCTGCATACAGAAAAAAAAACACATCTTAAAAACAAAGGAGGACATTACTTCAGAGTGAAGGACTGGAAATATGTTTTTCAAGGAAACTGACCCAAGAAGCAAGTTGAAAGAAGCCATCCTAATATCTAATAAAGTAATATTTTAATTGAATTTATTCAAAACAGATATGAGAGGACACATATCATAGCAAAATGATACATATGATAGCAAAAATCCACCAAGATGATGTCTCAATTCTGAATATATTGGTCCAAAAACAAGGGCACCTACATTTGTAAAAGTAACATTACTAAAGCTTAAATCATATACGAATACCTCCACAGTCATAGAGGGAGACTTCAAAACCCCACACTCACCAAAGGACATATCATGAAGACAGAAACTAAACAGAGAAACAATTATACTAACAGAAACACAAATCAAATGGATTTAATGGACATCTACAGAATTTTTCCCCCAGACAAAGAAGAATATACTTTCTTTTCAGCACCTCACAGAAGCTTTTCCAAAAGTGTACATTTACTTGGTCAGAAAGCAAGCCTCAATAGGTACAAGGAAGTTGAAATAACTCCTTGTATTTTATCAAACAACCATGGATTAAAGGTAGATTTCAATAACAATGGAAACAAGAGGTTTTTCATGGAAACTGAATAACTCAGTGACCACTGGGTCAGGGAAGAAATAAATTAAAGATTTTCTAGAATTCAATGAAAATGAGGGGACAACATACCTAAACTTCTGGGACACAATGAAACAGTGCTAAAGAAAAGTTTCAATGCATTAAGTGTCTTCCTAAAAAGAATTAACAAATTCTCATAGTAGAAATTTAAAAACACATGTAAAAGCTCTAGAACAAACAGAAGTAAAAACACCCAAGAGGAACTGGCATCAGGAAGTAGTCAAATTCATGGATGAAATCAGTATCAGAAAAATTGGAAACAATACAAAGAATCAGTGAAACCAAGAGCTGTATTTTTTTTGAGAACATCAACAAGATAGACATACCTCTAAACAAACTAACAAAAAGTCAGAGAGACTGTATCCAAATTAAAAAAAAATCAGAAATGAAAAGAAATAACTCCTAAGAATCATTATATATTATTTCAAAAGACTATTCCACAAGTTTCAAAAATCTAAATGGAAGATTTTCCTGATAGATTTCACTTACCAAAGTTAAATCAAGATCAGGTAAGCAGATTAAAGAGTCCTATAACACCTAAGAAAATAGAAGTCGTCATCAGAAGTCTCCCAACCAAAACAAAATCTCAGAACCAGATGGCTTTAGCATGGAATTTTACCAGAATTTCAAAGAGGAGATCACACCAATACTTCAGAAACTATTGTACAAAACCAAACAGAAGGAACATTGCCAAACTCATCCTATAAATCCACAGTCACACTGGTAGCTAAACCACACAAGGACCCAACAAAGAAAGAAAAGCTCAAACCCATTTCCCTTATGGACTTTGGTGCAAAAATACTCAGTAAGATACTGGTAAAACCAGTCTAAGACCACATCAAATACATCATCCACTATGATCAAGTAAGCATCATCCCAGGGATGCAGGTATGGTTCGACATAATTAAATCCATCACTGTAATTCAATGAAAGAAATAGTAAATAAACATGTTCATCTCATTAGATGCAAAAAAAAAAAAAAGCCTTTGAGGAAATCGAGCACGACTTCGTGATAAAAGCCCTGTAGATCTCAGGGATACAAGGCCCAAACATAAACATAATAAAGGTAATATAACAATGAGCCGATAGCCAAAATCAAATTAAATAGGGACAAAATCAAAGCAATTACACTAAAATCAGGGACAATAAAAGGCTGTCCACTTCCTTCATATCTTTTCTGTGTAGTACTGTAAGTTCTAGCTAGAGCAATAATAGAACTACAAAAGATCAAGGGGTCCAAATTGGAAAGGAAGAAGTCAAAATATCCCTATTCACAGATGATACACTAGTATATATAAGTGACCTACAAAATTTTACCAGAGATGTTCTACAGTAGACAAACCCCTTCAGTAAACTGGCTGCTATAAACCTAACTTATAAAATCAATAGTCCACATTACTGTAAATGATAAATTGGCTTGTAAAAAATTAGGAAAACAACATACTTCACAGTAACCAGAAATAATATAGCTTGGTGTAACTACCCAAGCAAGAGAAAGACCTCTGTGACAAGAACTTCACATCCCTGAAAAAAGAAACTGAAAAAGATATGAGAAGATGGAAAGATCACCAATGCTCATGGATCGGTAGGATTAACATAGTAAAAACAGCCATTCTACTAAAAGCAATCTACAGATTCAATGCAATCACTATCAAAATACCAACCCAATTCTTCACAGACCTTGAAAGAACAATTCTCAATTTCATATGGAATGCCAAAACAAAAACAAAACAAAAAAAAAAAATAGCTAAAGAATAGCTAAAACATTTTTGTATAATAAAAGAACTTCTGGAGGTAACTCCATCCCTGATTTCAAGTTGTATTAAAGAGCAGTAGTAATAAAATCTTATGGGACAAAAGGAAAGCAGTGCTAAGAGGAAATTCATAGCACAAAGTGCTGTGAGAAAGAAGTTTGAGACATCTCATATAAGCAACTTAATGACACACCTAAAATCCCTAGGGGGAAAAACAAGCAGATACACACAAGAGGAGTAGACGATTAGAAATAATCAAACTCAGAGCTGTAATCTATGAATTAGAAACAAAGAAAACAATTCAAAGAATCAATCAGACCCAGAGCTGGTTCTTTGAGAAAATTAACAACATAGACAAATCCTTAGGCAAACTAACTAAAAGGCAGAGAGAAACTGTCCAAATCAGCAAAATCAGAAATGATAAAGGAGACATAATGACAGATACTGAGGAAATCCAAACAATCATTAGGTCTACTATAAAAGCTTATATGCCACAAAATTTGAAAACCTAAATGAAAGGGACAATTTTCTTGATAGTTTCCAATTACCAAACTTAAATCGAGATTTTGTAAATAGATTAAATAGTCCTATATGTCCCAAGGAAATATAAGCATTCTCAGAAGTATCCCTTACAAAAGGAGGGTTTCAGTGAAGAAATTTACAGACCTTAAAAAAGCTAACTCCAATTCTCTTCAAATTATTCCACAAAATAGAAGCAGAATGAAACTTTACCAAACTCATTTCATGAAGCCACAGTCACCTTGATACCTAAACCTCACTAAGACCCAACAAATACAGAACTTCAGACCTATCTCTCTTATGAACATTGATGCAAAAATACTCAATAAAATACTTGCAAACCAAAACCCAGAACACTTAAGAGATATCATCCACCATGACCAAGTAGGCTTCATCTCAGGCATGCAGGTTCAACAGACAGAAATCCATCATTGTAATCAATCATATAAACAAACAGAAGGGAAAAAATGATCATTTTCTTAGATGCCAAAAAAGCTTTTGACAATATCCAATACCTATTCATGTTTAACTAAGTCTTAGAGAGATCAGGGATACAGGGCACATCCATAAACATAGTAAAGACAAAATATAGCAAGCCTATAGCCAACATCAAACTGAATGGAGAGAAATTTAAACCCATTATACTTTTAATTGTAAGATGAAAATGTTATTGGCCTGATTATGAGTGAGGCTTACCTGCCATGGTAGAAGCCAGTCTTTGTTTCTGCCTTCTTTAGATCCCATTTCAGTTTTAATCAATAGCATTTTATGCAGGGCATGGGCCACTGCATACACTGCATTCCATATGGAATGGCTTGGCTCAGAAATAGTCATTACTTCATTTATTTTATTCTTAGTCTTTAGGGAAATATTCACTGGACAGGGTTTATGATTTTCACATAGCAAAGAAGGAGGTGAACAATTAAAATTGTCAATCCAGAATTTAGAGAAGTAAATATCTCCTGGGTAATGGAAGGGTGTAAGGGCCTCAAGAAAGTGCTTGAAGCCAGGGATAGTTCTCTTTTTTAAAAAGGAGAAGCTTCCACTGAATAGGTTTATCATAACACGCTTTTCACTTATTATAGACTCTAAGTATGTTGAGTGTGGCTTTGCAAAGATCCACACCTTCTTCCTGGTTACAAAGATATGAAGGTTTACACAGAATAACAGCAAGTTATCTATATCACCATAGAATAAATTCACATTTACTCGTGTATGTTGTTTCAAGTTCATCAAACCATAATCATATTTTACATTATGATTCAAATTATCGGGGAGTTTTTCTGTAAAAGCTACACAGATATCTTCTGATACCATCTTTACTTTCAGGTCAGAGAGAAACTCCCTTCCTTTCTGATCATCAGACACAATGAGCCCCACCCACTTCCAGCCAAAGTGGAGCAATAAAGAGATCAGCCCTTGGACTAGACCTCTGTCTTTAGTAGACATCTGATAAAGGGATGGGGATGTATCTTTGTCACTAAGCACGGAATCAAACGGTCCATATGTGACCTGAAGAAGCAAAAAAAAAAAAAGTGATTCTGAGTTTCAGGTATTTGGAATCATCACCCTGAGTAAGCAAGTGACTTCATTATTCAAATATGAGGGTTAAAGGACTGAATATTGTTAAGGAGGATGTCTTCTGTGAGATTAGCTTGTCCCTAAATTATGTGGTGGAGTACAGTCTTTTACAACTACTATAGGCTCCAAAGTTACTAAGGTGTCTGAAGCTACCAATAAGTAAACAATAAGCAGTTCACTGGCTTTGAAAGGCATGATAGATATCTCTTGTTGCAATAACAATGCCAAAAAGTATCTGATGTAGAGAAAGACTGCAAAAAGCATTAACAGGTACTTTCTCATCACATAACACCATATTTCCGAGAACCTTCATCTTTAGGAAAGCAAATACAGAGACTAACAAAGTTTTTAGAGATTCAGTTTCCTAAGTTAAAATTGTGTAAGTTAAAAGGCGAAAGATTTATGCGATCTGAAGAGAAACTAATAAGAAAAATAAAATAAAAAAAAACTTAAAAAATTGTATAAGTTGTGAAGATCTGGGGCCACATTGCCAGGGGTTATTGCATCATCCCTCTCAATAGATTTGACAGACATAACTCAGACAGATTAAATTATTGTCTTTTACTTTTTATTACATTAGGTTAAAACATATTTACAAATGTTTAACTGAATGATAACAATGAGAGTTACCAGGTGGGTTTTTAATCTTGATTATTGCTGACTCTTGTGCTCACCAAGTATTTTCTGTTTGTAGCAATGACTGCTGATAGATGTGATGCATTTCTTCAGTGTAGCCTGGCATGAGCCAATTGCAACAATATAGCTAAGTGGTTGGTCTCTGTGGGTGCTATTCTGAGATCTATTTCCTGAATGCTATCATTAATTCTTGAAAGATTTTCATCAGTGATGGCATTAAACATTGTTCCAAACTTAGTTACATGTCCTCGACTTTCTTTTTCCATGTGTTAGGTATTGACAACCATAGGAATTTTGAGATGTTTATATGCTAGATTGCATATTTAGGTATATTTGTTGTAGAATTTGACTTATGATCAAATGCAGACTGTGTATCAACAGTACATCAATCAATGTTTGGAGATAGAATCATGGATACTACTAAGTGATCTGCTTAGAAATTCCCAGAATTTGCTGTCCATGCTTTTCACCACACACTGTCATCTGTTAACTATTGCCATATCAAAATAATTCCTTCAGTGCTTTTTGAAATCTGCCTACACTAAACATAACCCACTTCTCTGTTTGTTTTTTGTTTGTTTGTTTGTTTGTTCTGTTATTGTTTTTTGTTGGTTTGTTTGTTTTGGTCAGGTCTGATGTGATTTGTTTTTTTTAAAAAATTTGTTTTCAGCAGTTCCTGAAATTATTCCTATTATGTTGATGTTGACTTGTATTGTTTAATTTAGCCAGCCATTTTGAAATAAAGATTTTGACTGGGAACTGAATTCAGGTGTGTACACCTGGCAGAAAACAAAGTTAACTCTCCTAGCAACAGCCTGCAGGAAATATATAGTTTAGAGACAAACTCCTGGCAATATTCAATGGGAATCGTTTTGTGGGAAAATTCTCCCCAAGATTGAAAAATAGAGCTCTGAAAGTGTTGCAATTGCAGCAGAAAATTCCGGCTTGGTTCCTGAAATTATTCCTAGAGCATTATGTTGAGTGTTGCACTTGTAGTTAGGGATATATTCACTCCTTCCAGACAGCCACATCAGAGGGCCCTCCAAGGTTCTTTTGTTAGAATTAAAGGCATTGTAGATGTGGGGACCCAAGGTCATATTGGGAAGCAGGCTTGAGTCCTTATTGATCTCTTCAATGGCAAAATATAAGGTCAGCAAATATTGATAGTTTCTCCAAATGAATCTAAACCAGAAGAACAGAATGATGGGTATTGTCAGCACATTTTTTCTCAAAAAGTCTTTGTCAAATACAGGAATCTAGAGGTCCTAGCCTTTCACTTTTTTGTGACATGTAAATTTTGTGTGAATAAGCCTATAACAACCCAGGAACATCATCAAACTGCCCCTAAACTCTCAGAAGTTTAACTGCTCCTAATGTTTTTTGGTGTACATTGTGTGCATAAAATATCACATGTTTGTATCAGATGAGTACTGAATACATAGGTGCTTATGATGTTTCAGCACATAGCAGCACTGGGTTACGGAAGAGTAACTAAGGTGTTCACTAGGAATATAAGCAAGAGCTTCATATCCTTTTCTTTTGTAATGATTCAATTTCATACTCACTTATAAAAATTCTAACAAGTTTATATGCACTCCTAGTGTTAAAGTGTCTCTTTGTGGTATAGACAGATGTCCAGGCATCTATCTATAGATAGACTGCTTTGACCAATAGCATCAGTTCTCAGTGCCCACAGGGTGGCCTTGGAAACATGTTTAGCTCCAGTTCATAAGATCCCTTCTGGCATCTTTGGGCACCAGGCACACCTGTGGTATTCACACCTATATAAGAAGGTGAGCTCTCAAGTACATGAAATAAGAATAAATAAGCATGTGCATAATAGTGTTCTTGGGTTTGAAAAAAATGATTGATACATTATAACTAGTTGCTGTTCTTGTGGAGGACCCTGATTCAAGTCACAGTAGCCAGTTTTAGGTTCCAATAGTGTGTAACACCAGTTCTAGGGGATCCGTGTCCTTCACTGGCCTATGAAGAAACCATGCACACAAGTGGTACACACACAAACATGAAGGCAAAACACTCATAATCATAATGTAAAAATTAATGAATTTTTATAAAAATTTAAAAAGTAGTAAAAAAGTAGTAAAGGAAATGTGTTTCTCTGAGCTTGCAGATTAAATGAATGAATACAGTTTCCTCTGTAAGGCAAGGGAAAAACAGTAATTTAAAGTAGCATATTAAACTGAGGAAAACCCCAAGTACATTAAGACAGTACATAATGGGAGAAAGTGGAACATTGTTGCAGGCAGTTGGGTTGAACTGTGTAATGCATAGCCTTCAGTGCTTGGGGATGGGTCCTCAGAAATTTGTTTCAAAACCTGTGGTAGATAAGAGTTGGGGTGACTCTAATAGAGGGAGCTTAACAGAAATCATTAACCTGAAGTCCACTGGTTTCTACTGAAGGAAGGAGTCTGCCTTCTGACCTGCCATCGCCAGGAAGAAATTGAATTGGATTTATCTGAGATCTGTGTCTAGATGTTATGTTAAGAGAGAATCTATTGGGCAAAAGCAGGCAATTAGCAACAGCCAAGAGAAAGATAATTAGTCTTCCCCAAGGATTATCCCATACTAAATATTGAACTGTATGAATGTATACATGTATCAAAGAGAACTCCTGGAAACAGCTGTGTTTGCAAAGACTGGCTATAAAAACTTTATTGAAGAGATTGCAATATTGTAGTTTGATAGGCTCATTACCATAGCATGGGCTACTTGCAGCACCCTGAGTAGCCATTTCTTGGACACCTCTGTGGTTAAGACGATAGCTATATAGATACCTGTATCTGTTTCTATAACTATATATCTCTTATAGCTGGTGAATAAAATCATTTTAGAATGTAGTAACCCAGTACACTACTGGATTTTGCCAATCTAAAAGACAAGAATGACATCACATAGCCATCTTGGTTCTGTAAGATACCTTGCCACATTTTGCAGTTAATATCCTCTCTGAGGTTTCCAATGCTGTATTGGATTTATAGTTTTCTTTATTCCGTTACTCTGAAAATTCATGAAGCTGCTTTCACATTGTATCATGGAATTTGGGATAACCTAAATTGTGTTCACAGTCTCTCAAATTTATTCAAGAAGAAATTCTCTTTTTTCATTTGAGCTGAGAGCTTATGTTTTTCCATTCACATAAAAGCAATACTAAAGACTAAAGAATCGATTCAGTTCATTCTATCTGTACACTTATTCATTTATATATGTATGACAGGAACTCTGCAAGAAGACCCCATCAGGGCCAATCACCCAGAGCCCAGAGGGTCCTACAGAGTATGAAGTACCCACCAAACACAATGCATGTAGGTCTTCTACATATAAGTAGCTGATGTGATTAGGCTTCATGTGGGCCCACTAGTTAGTGGAGTGGACATAGACTATATTTTCTCTTTGTTGATCACTTTCCCCTGATGGAACTGCCCTAAAAGACAACAGGGGTGGAACACAAACTCAGCCTATAAACTAAGACTACAGGGGCTAGGGTGTATAGGTATGGAGCAGAATAATGGAGGAGGATATGAGGAAAAGAGTAGGATTGGGAGGAGAAGAGGGTGGGGCCTATGACCATTATGTAAATTCAATTAATTAATGAAAAATATTCAAGTGAAAAATATAATAATAAGTTAGATGTTCTCTCTCCAAGGCTTCAGAGAGTTCTCCTGAGTATGGATTTAAGGAATGTAATGAAAAAGATTTCTCTGCCACGTATCAGTAGCTAAGATAGGCAGGAATGGCCTTTCTTTTGATCATAGTTCAACTGTGGTAATGCTGACAACTGAGCCATGAATTGCCACACACTTCACCCAACAATAAATCCCTGTCCAACCTAGGGACATGTTTGAATTAAATTCTCTATTCTGCGTGGCCAAGGTAGGATATTTTTCCCAAGTTCCTGCTCCATAAAAAATCTCTCAGGCCTCATAGGTCTGGCATTTAGAGGCTGATGATGCCTTGTGTGGCAGATAAAGACAATATTGTTTTTTGTGGAATACAAATTCTGTCAACCTCTGGTCCCTACATAGTCTTTGAAAATGCCATGGGGGATCCCAGACTGGGTGCCCAGGTATCCATTAAATCTCTGTCATTTTTACTGGTATAGAGGCCAATTGGATTATACTTCCTGCTCAAATTTACCCATCTCCGATCTCTTGTCATTTTCCTAGCAGGTTGTCATTATAAAAGTTTAACAGAGGTTATGAAACTTTAGGCAGCTCCTCTGAACAATGCTGCAGCTTCATGGTCAGTCCATATCATACATGAAAGTCAGGCCTTGTTCTTTTCTACTGTTACAAGATTTTCCTTTGAAGAAGATATTACCTTGCTGGCTTCACACTGAAAAAATCTAATCTCACAAAATTAGATTTAAATGAAATTCAAACTGAAGCTACTAATACCTAATAGTTTACATTTTATCGTTCTTTCCTTTAAAAGAACTGGCTTGTCAATCATTTCTCCCAGTATTCAAACCAATCTGTCTCTGTTTAAATGCCTGGATGTTGGAAACAGACACTTTAAAGTTGATGTAAATTTTGAATGTCTAAGAAAGGGATTTAAGATATGTAAATGCAAGGTATAAAAATCTGAGAAAGTCCTTTAAAGTATGTGAAAAATGAGACTAAAAGAGTTTAAACTTTCTGATTTTAAAATATGAATCAGTGGCGCTCTGATATGCTATGAAAACCACCAGGGGAAAACCTTGGCGAGTCTTCTCATGGTTACAGAATCAGACTTTTTAATGTCCTTACATTCCTGCTGAAGATATACTTCAATGCTTCTCATTGTGCTGAAATCTTACCTGCCATTACACATTCAGAGAGAGGAAAGGCTGTTCATTTTTAGTCCAGAACCATCCTTTTTGTTGCCCAAACTTATCTGTAAAGCATCAGTCTACTCTAATTGTTTACAGACACTTGTTCACTGCTTTGGGTCAAACAGAATCTAGATTAAGACTTCTGTCAACTATCAATGCAGTCTTTCTATCTACTGTCTATATCTGAAGATGGGTACTTTCCTTCCTCCTGTGTTGTCATTCCTTCTCTTTCCAGCTGCATTGGGCTCCTGATCAATGATTTCTCTATCTTGTGAAAGCATTCCTACGAGTTCTTTATTTTCAACATAAATTAGGAATCCTGATTTTCTTTTCTATTCAAGTACTCCACAACAATACAACTACCAGGATCTTAGGCTAGTATGTTTGTTTCCTGCTCAGAGAGGAAATATGTATTGTGGATTCAAAAAGATACTTTTCAGCAAAGGACCCTCCTAATCCCAAAACTGATGTTCAAATGAACACATGTACCAATTATAGCATCAACAAAAACCAGGAATATGAAAAAGCCTACTGACTCCTCCACAATATCATAAATAATCAGCAACCTAACTCACAGTTTCTCAGAGAGATAAAGTGGTAGATAAATACTTCAGAAAGTAAAGAGATGAACAACAGAAAAGAAGACAGAATCAAGAAATGGATTCAACTGGGCATTCAGACAAGAATCAACATTCTCCATGAGAACTTGAATGAGGGATAGAATAAACAACAATACACAGGAAAGACTGACTACCATAAAAGACAAATCATAAGACAAAATTGAGATTGTGAGGGAGGAGAAAGACAGATAGAAATGTTGGAAATGAAAATCATAAAACCTCCAATCATATCACAGAACACTGGGACAGAATATGGGCAGAGGACAGAATATGGGCATGAATGACATGAATTTCATAACACTACATTACAATAACAATGTAAAATAAATTAGTTATAAGTATGACCAGTCTCTAAACTCTGAGTTCCTTTAAATATACTAAAACCAGAACACATGAAACTGGAGATTCTAAGATTTGTACTGAGGACATAGGCATATTCAAGTTCACTTTAGCAGAAACTCTCCAATTCTTGAAAGAAACAGATATTCAAACATAACACATTTAGATGGCCAAATAGACCTGAGAAGAATGGAAGCTTATCTTGACATATTAGCATCAGTTAAAAAAACATAAGTTTGTCCATGGAATCACACCATGGAGCAGACACAAAAGTTGGTGGTTTCTCTTCCTGATTTCTTTCTTACTGGAAACATAACAAAGAGAAGTGGAAATGTTTGTAGGTGCACAATGAAGCTGGAAAATGTCAAACTGTTTATCACATTGTTCTGGAACTAGTTCATAATCCTCAATGGAATTACATGTGTTTAGCAGGTAATGTACTATATTGTAGACAGAACAAACATAGCACATTCAAAAAAAGTACTCACAGAAAGTTGTTCCATAGAGGACTTGGTTCACTGTCAAAAAGGTTCTGGACATTTTGGGGTAGATCAAGTAGGATATGAATGGGGATGAATGTACCGAGGATTATGTCTGCCTCTGTGTAGTTGCTAGGCTCCCAGTAATGAAAACAATTGAGCTGAGACATCCTGCTATGAGGTGATGTATATGCAGGTTGCTGGAGTAGGATGAGACAAAGCAAAAGAAGAAACATTTAGGCTCTTCACTACACAGAGACAGTCTCCTGCATCTAGATTGATCCAGGGAGATTATTGGCATAGGTCCTGGAACAAGCTCAGATCTCAACAATGTCAGAGAAGGCTTTGTATGTTCTAGCTGCTTCCTACTGTTGCTTCAGTCTCTCAGTCTGTGCATAGCCATAGGTTCTCATAACAGGTCAGTGCAAACACTGTAGCAAAGTCCAGACAACTGAGGGTCACAGTACTGAGATATTTCTGTTGCTGTAGCCAGACTTGCTCTGAATTTTCTGTCTTTTTATTGTTCTATTTCCCTGTCATCCATGTACTCTTGGAATCCCATAGCCCTGGAGCTCTGCACCTGGTTCCACTATGTGGGTTAAAAACATGTTTGGTTCTTTCTTTCTTCCATCAACAACCTGTATGATTTCATCATGGTCCACAGTGACTTTGGAGAGCACCAGAGTCTGAGACAAAATTGTAGGTCATCCAAAAACAGCTTGTTTGTTTTTGATTGCTGTTGTGAAAGTAGTTTGGACATTTGATTTCTCCTTGGAAGGGGAGCGGGGACAGTCACGCTTTGATCACTTTGATAGCTCTTTGATCACTTCCACCAGTCAAGGTGGCTAAACTAAGCAACAGGGAAAGTAGATCCAGACAGTTTTGATGAGACCTGATAAGCTACAGTAAGATAGAGGAGGAGGACATCCCTTATCAGTGGATTAGAGGAGGGACACTGGGTTTTGACCTAGAAAGTAAACACTAGTGACTCAGCCTTATGCAGGACACCTGGGTTCAGGGTTCTCAACTCAGCTTTTGCATTCAGACCTTCTCCTGGATGTCCAGCACCAAATTCAGAATTATACAGGACCAAAAGAGGGGGCAAGCTGCTCATAGTCAATTTAAGTCATGACAGGCAACACATTTATGAATTGTGTGCTTAGTTTAGATTATCAGCCACTTTCCTCTTTACATTATTTCCTGATTAAAAGTCAAACATGAATCACCTGAAGAATCAGGATTGGAGTAGGTTTTGGTGCCTGTAAATATGAATTCAGTTTCAAACCTGGGCAGCACATGTCTTGAGATGGCTGGACTCAGCCATCTGTCTCATAACAACAACCAAAAAGAAAAACACTTCATCTCCATATTTTTCTAATTTACTGCAATATTATTTATCATACTTACTAGTGATATATTTTTTATTATTATATATTATTGTTATAATACAATATAAACAATATAATGCAAATCAAAATTGATATCGAATTTATGTAAAATCCATTCATGAAAACAGGACCATAAAATTTCAAAAAAGCTAAAACTGCAAGAATCTTTGAAGGTAGAAATGTGAAAAAATGATGTAATGTTAACTGTTATATATAAACAAACAAAATAACTAATGTCTCCTATGTGTAATCTTATAAAATTTTGGTTACTGGAATTTAAAAAATGTGTACAGATTACACACACACATATATATGTGTGTGTGTGTGTGTGTGTGTGTGTGTGTATCTCCCTAGATCTAGATTAATTTATCTACACCAGCTTAGTTTCTCTATGTTCAGTGATTTGTGTATGTGTTGTATTCAGCAATAAAGACTTGCAATCCATTTGTGGAGAGCAAATTATAATCTTGACAAAAGTCTGCATTCTTTAGGCATTCCCATAAGATTTCTTTGGCCAACTCCTCAAGTAGATATAAACCATTCCAAGTATTGGAATCCTCATTTGATGACAAGTGGCATCCTTTTGGGAATCTCATTTATTTTCTTGTTTTGATCACCTTCAGTTATGTATATATTTTAGGAAGCTTCTGCTGTATTAGATTACTACAGTAACATTCAAATAACATTTAATTTTAGCTGTCTTTCTTCATATTACTTTCCTTAATGTCTCCTTGCCTCCCCACTTCCAACTGATTCTCTCTTATGAGCCCGTTTTCCGTCTATAAATATTTTATTGCCCTATCCTAGGGAGATCTATTTACTTCTTCTCGGACACTAGTCCTTTTTTCTGTTTGTATCCTACATGGTATTATGTACTATATCTTGCTTATCATTCACTTTACAAGTAATATTAACATGTAAAAATACATGTGATATTTGTATTTTTGAACTTGTGTTATTACACTCAGACTGATTTTTTCTAGTTTACCTGTAGATATGCATTTACTTTGAAATTTCATGATTTACTTTGTAAAATGACTGAGTAACATTTTGTTGTGCAAATGTCCACATTTTCTTTATCTAGTCTTCTGTTGATGGACATCTGGGTTATATCCAATTTATGGAAGTGCTGATTAGAGCAATCATAAATATGTTTGCACAAATTTCTCCATGGAAGGATGAGATGTAACATTCTTTGGATATATGCCAAAGAGTGGTATAGCTGGTTCTTGAGGTAGAACAATCCCCATCTTGCTGTGGAAAAGCCACAAAGATGTCCTTAGTGGCAGAATATGTTTGTACTCCTACTAGCAATATCTGAATATTCTTAGCTATTGTGACTCTCTTTAGACCATATCTCAAACCACTTTTGGTTTCCATTTTCCTGATGACTATGGACTTTTCACATATCTTTAAATGTTTCTCAGCCATTTGAATTATTTCTTTAAGAATTCTCTTCTGATATCTTCTTCCATTTCTTTCTTCAGAGACTGAAGTTTTTACATAGAAGTCTTTGACTTGCTTGGTTAGAATTACACCAAGGT
>JAEOAE010001618.1:0-12452 GCA_036365155.1 Meriones psammophilus
AGCATAGTAGTATTATCTATGTGTTTGATATCAACATCCAAAATGAAGCTATGCTCCTGATTAGTTTGTGTTTCTATTCATTCCACTTAACTCACATTTATTAAAATTGACAGTGAATAATGTCCCATTCTTTTAACTAACCAGAAATAAATAGCTAAAATCTTCTGGAACTTATTAGAAGATCGTAATATGCTACACAGAAAATTTTAGATGACAATGTGGGTTTTGCATTTCAGTCTGTTATATGATGGTTTATATTTATTGAATTATATACATTGAATTATCCCAAATTTTCTCAGATGAGAAGCCTAGTTGATCATGAAGGTTGATGTTTTGATGTGTTTCTGGATTTTTTTTTCATATTTGCTCTTTTTTTTTTTCAGTGCAGTTTGTTCAGGGCAGCAGATAATCATCCCGACCCTGAGGGAAAGCCAGCCCACAGCCCAAATAGCCTCTGAGTAGCCAACCTCAGCATGCCACGTGGGCAATGCAGATAGATCTACATGAAGCAAGCCAGATCCTCAGCCTTAGCCAAATGTGGAGTTGTTCGTGACAGAGGCACTCACCATCGGGAAGGTGGAAAGGCGGAAACCAGCTCCATCTTTAAGGCATAGCATTACGCAGCTCTCTACAGTTCCCCAACTTTTTGTTTTTTGCGCATCAGGCAAGTAGAGGTCTGATCTCTGATATTAGAAATAAGTGGGACTTTGTACTGATGTTCATTTAGGTGTCATCCACCCCAAGAGCATCGACCCGTCAGATACCTTTTCTCAGAGGCGGGACCTGGGGCATCAACCGCATGCAATCAGACATGCTCTTCTCTGGGTCAAGGCGGCTGACCCTGGTGCAGTGCCCAGCCTCGCATCCTGGCGTAACATTTTGGCTTTTTATGGTAGCCAGCCATGCTTGGGGAGACTGTCCTGCTTCAATGGCTGTAAGGCCTGAATGGTCATGGCTGCATCACACTGTTGTGAGACTCTAATCTTGCATATATACACAGGCAAACCAAGGACCAACACCAGAAGGCCTGCTAATGCTCCCATGCCCGCCCATTCCTTCAGATGATTCATGGCTGCAGCAATCCATGGTGATAATCCTGTGGCTAGTCCTCACGTCCACTCTGGTAGGAATTTACCATGAGCAATGGCGCCACTCTCAGCTGGTCCATCGTAGTATCAGATTCTCAGTCAATTACCTAAAATATAGCTTGACAATTGTTTAGACAGATTTGCAGCACAGGGAAAATTCTCATGTTGTATGCTAGTGACACAAAGTCCAACATACGTTCATTGACAGCCAAATTGAAGCAATTTGCCATAGGGTATCAATTTGCTCCTGCCGAGTCAAACCTCTGATTGAACACCATCAAACCTCCTTTTAGTTGAGCATTAATTCCTTTTGTACATCTAAGGCGCAGGCTACATTGGCTAAAAAGGTTATTCAGGGTCTAAGGCAGTCTGCAGTGTGACTCATGGCTAATGCGTGGTGGTAGCTCAACAGCCGCCAATGGGATGGCAGTAACAATAGGTGGCTGTAGTTCAAGATCCCTTTTCTGTCTGAAGAGTCATAGCGTGAGGGCATCAATAGGCACAGGCACCCAGTGAGGCATGTGAAGTAACAGGGCTACCTAAATTACTAGCATTACAGCATTGGGCAAAAAGCAAGTATCATTACCACAGTTACTTGGCTCTATCTGGCTAATAATGAATAAATAAAATGGGGATGTAAACAAACAGGTGTGGGTTTTATAGGAAATATTGAAGCCTTAACCCCTGGTTGGAACATCCTGCATCAGTTCTAGAACTAGCAGTGGTGGTGTCCGAGGTCTGAGTAGGTTCAGAGACCATTGCCCCCCAGGTGAGGCGTGCTCCATATAAATTGACTAACTCCATGTTTTCCTCCACTTTTGAAAGTCATTTAAGGTTCTTAAATTATTTTCCCTTTTTAGTCCACTGCCATTAGGAAATGCAAATCAAAAAAATCCCTGAGATTTCACCTTACACCCATGAGAATGGCCAAGATCAAAAACTCAAGCGTGACAACACACATGCTGGAGAAGGTTTTGGAGAAAGAGAGGAACCCTTCTCCACTGCTGGTGGGAATGTAGCTAATTTTAACCACTCTGAAATCAATCTGGCATTTTCTCAGACAACTAGAATAGTGCTTCCCCCCACGATTCAGCCATACCACTCCTAGGCATATATTCAAAAAAGGCTCAAGCACACAAAAGGTAATTTGCTCAACCATGTTTGTAGCAACTTTATTTGTAATAGCCAGAAGCTGGAAACAGCCCAGATGCCCCCCAACAGAAGAATGGATGCAGAAAATGTGGTTCATCTACACAATGGAATATTACTCAGCAATGAAAAATGGGGGAAATCATGAAATTTGCAGTGCCAAATGGTGGGATCTGGAAAGGATCATCCTGAGTGAGTTGTCCCAGAAACAAAAAGGAGCACATGGTATATACTCACTCATATAGACATACAACATAGGACAAATCCCACTGAAACCTGTGCATCTAAATAAACTAAGCTTTTTCTTTTCTTTCAATAATGAAAACTTGTTTCCGTGCCTACAGGTGAGAATAACACTTTTCAGTTTTTTTTTATTCCCTAGTGTGGCGACACACGTAATGATTCCTTTTAAAAATGCTTTGCTTTTTTGTTTTTTTTTGGAAACTTGTTCCTCGCTGTACACTCATGATATATCACTTCTCAGTTTTCCTATATTCCTAATTGAGTGAAGCGACACACGTAGCAGTTTAGTTTACAAGAAGTGCTTTACGTTTCTTGTTCTTGTGTTGAAACTTGTTTCTGTGCTGTACAGTGTGACATATCACTTTTAGTTTTTTCCCGTTATAATAATTGAAGGCAACATGTATGTGAATTAGTTTACAAAGTATGCTTGGCGTTCCTGTTCTTTAGGTGAAACTTGTTTCTGTGCCCCTTACAGTCTTGAATAACACTTTTCAGTTTTCCTGTATTCCTAATTGAGCGAGAGACACCCATGAGGTCATGTCGTAAGTGCTTTGCTTTTCTGTTGTTTCTTTGGAAAATGGTTTCTGTGCTGTATGGTCACGATAAATCCCTTTTCAATTCTCATATTCTTTCTTTATTCCCTAATTGTCTGGCTTACATGTGATTTAGTTTACAAAGTAGTGCTGGTTTCTGTTCTTATTATTGAAACTTGTTTCTGTACTGTACAGTGTGATATATCACTTTTCAGTTTTCCTATTATAATAATAATTGAGCAGACCTTGCAGCATTATGTGAAGTAGTTACAAATTTTTGCTTTTCATTTCTGTTCTTTCAGATTGAAACATGTTTCTGTGCCATACAATGAGAGATGACACTTTTCAGTTTTCCTGTATTCTTAATTGAGCGAGTTAGGTTTAGGTTTAGGTTTAGGGTTAGGGGTTAGGGTAGTGTTAGAGGTTAGGGTTAGGGTTAGGGTTAGGGTTAGGGTTAGGGTTAGGGTTACGGGGTAGGATTAGGGTTAGGGTTATATCACTTTTCAGTTTTCATTATAATTGAGCAGTCGACCGTATGAATTAGTTTACAAGTTGTGCTTTGTGTTTCTGTTCTTTTTATGGAAACTTGTTTTTCTTTTTTGCCAATTACAAAAAAAAATGGAAGGGGGGAAAGGAAAAAAACAAACCCTTTTTTTTTCAAAGGGTTTTTTTCCTTTTTAAATTTTTCCCTAAATTGAGGCCGAGCCCCCAAAACATGTGATTCTGTTTAAATGTAATGCTTTGCTTTTCTGTTCTTCCGTTCAAAACTTGTTCTGTGCTGTACAGTGTTATATGTCCTTTTTGGGTTTTTCCCGTATTCCCAAATTTAGATTTAAAACATGTGATTTAGTTTACACAGTACTGCTTTGCATTTTTTATTCTTTCATTGGAAACTTATTTCCTGTTAGGAACAAGTTAAGTTAAGGTGGGGTAAGTTTATATCAATTTTCGGATTTTCCTGTTATAATAATTGAACAAGCGACCGTATTTAATTAGTTTTCAATGTTGTCTTTGCATTTCTGTTCTTTTTGATGAAAACTTGTTTCATTGCAGTACAGTTCGATATATCACTTTTGTGTTTTCCTGTATTCCTAATTGAGCTACTTGAAACACATGTGATTTAGTTTACAAAGTAGTGCTTTGCATTTTTGTTCTTTTTTTAGGAAAATTTTTCCTCCCTTGGGAAAAAGTTGGGGTTAAAGGGGTTTAAAGGGCAGGGTTGGGTTAGAGATAGATTAGTGTTAGGGTTAGTGTTAGGGTTAGGGGTTAGGGTTAGGTTTAGGGTTAGGTTTAGGGGCTTAGGGTTAGGGGTTAGGATTATATCACTTTTTAGTTTTTCCCGTTATAATAATTTGAACAGGCTATCGATTGTGAATTAGTTTACAATATTTGTGCTTTGCACGTTTCTGTTCTTTAGATGAAATGTTTTTCTTTTTGCCGTACATTTCGATATATAAACCTTTCAGTTTTCCTGTGTTCTAATTGAAGCGAGCGACACACATGTGATTTAGTTACAAGTAGTGCGTTGCGTTTCTTTTCTATTTCTGTTGGAAAAACTTGTTTCTGTGCTTTGTACAGTATGTGATATATCACTTTTCAGTTTTCCTGTTATAATAATTGAACTTCGTACACATATGTAGATTAGTTTACAAAGTTGTGCTTTTCGTTTCTGTTCTTTTCTGTGGAAACTTGTTTCTGTACCATACAATGGGAGATAACACTTTTCAGTTTTCTGTATTCTAATTGGCGAGCGACACACTTGTGATTTAGTTACAAAATTGTTAGATTTATGTTCTTCCTATTTTGGAAACTTGTTCCCTAACAGGAACAACCTGTTCAAGTTCCTCTTATACTAGTTTTCTGTATTTAGGGTTAGGGTTAGGGTTATGATTTGCGTTCAGATTCTTGATTCACATTTGGGGTTTGTTGTTAGAGTTAGTGGTACAGTTAGTGTTAGGGTTAGGGTTAGGGTTGAGGGTCTTAGGGTTAGGGTTAGGGTTATACCATGCAATTTTCCTGTTATAATAATTGAACAGGCGCCTTGAATGTAATTAGTTTACAAAGTTGTGCTTTGGGTTTTTGTTCTTTGGTTTTAAACTTGTTTCCCGTCCCAAAAAGTTAGATATATCACTTTTCAAATTTTCCTGTTATACTTTGGGAAGGCGACCCCTTTTGAATTTGTTTACAAAGTTTTTCTTTTTCGATTCTGTTCTTCGATGGACCTTGTTTCTTTGCTGTACAGTTAGATATATCCCCTTTTCAGTTTTTCCCGTTATAATAATTGGCATTTAATTTTGTAGATTTGTTTCAATGTTGTCTTTGCATTTCTGTTCTTTGATGGAAACTTGTTTCTTTCCATTCAGTCGAATAACACTTTTCCGTTTTCCTGGATTCCTAACTGAGTGAGCAACACACATGGATTAGTTTTACAAAGTTGTGCTTTTTCTTTTCTTTTCTTTTCGATGAAAACTTGTTCCTGTATGCTTTGTACAGTGGGAGCATATCACTATTAAGTTTTCCTGTATTAATAATTGAAAGTGGCACACATGTGATTTAAAAGTTTACAAAGTAGTGCTTTTCTTGTTCTGTTCTTTTAGTTGAATCTTGTTCCTGTTACAGGTTATACAAGTTAATTTTACTATAATAAGGGTTAGGGGTTAGGGGTTGAGGGTTAGTAAACAAAGAAGTTGGTTAGTTTCTAGGGTTTAGTGTTAGGGTTTGTGTTAGCTTTACAGTCGATAGGGTTTTCGTTTCAATTAATAATTGAGCGGGTAGGGTGTTAGGGTTAGGGTTACGGTTAGTGTTAGTTTCTATTTCTTTTTAGGGAAACTTGAGGTTAGAAGTGGGGATAACACTTTTCAGTTTTCCTGTATTAATAATGGAACAGGACCTTGAATGAATTAGTTTACAAAGTTTAGTACTTTGGCTTTCCTTCTTGGATGGGAAAATTGTTCCTGTCGTACAGTTACATATATCAATTTTCAGTTTTCCTGTTACATAATAATTGAGCGGGTGACACGTATGTAATTTGTTTAAAAAGTAAGTTGTCCTTTGCCTTTCTGTTTTTCGATGGAAACTTGTTTCTCATACAGTGGAGTTAACACTTTTCCTTTTTCTGGATTCTAAATGAGCAGCGACACACATGTGATTCATTTCAAAGTAGTTCTTTTTTTTTTTTTTTTTTTCTTTGGTTCAGAAACTTGTTCTGTGCTGCTGGTCACGTTATATCACTTTTCAGTTTTCCTGTATTCCTAATTGTGCAAGTGGCACATGTGATTTAGTTTACAAAGTAGTGCTTTGAGTTTATGTTCTTCGTTGGAAAATTGTTCCCTGTTAAGACAAGTTGGGGTTAGATTCACAGTTAGGATTAGGGTTAGGGGTTCACGGTTAAGTTTAGGGGTTAGTTTAGGGTTAGGGTTAGATTCTAGGGTTAGGGTAGGGCTAGGGTTAGGGTTAGGGTTATACCACTTTTCAGTTTTAGGGTATAATAATTGAACAAGTTAGGTTTAATGTTAAGATTCAGTTTAAAAAGTTTCTGCTTTGTGTTTCAGTTTTTCTCTTATAATGTTTCTTTACAGGCAACACTTTCGATGAAACAGTTTACCAAAGTAGTTGCCTGCTATTCCTATCTTGAGGCGACTTATTTTGATTTAGTTTACACAGTAGTCCTCTTTTATGTTTTCATTCTAATACTTGTTCCTGTTAGGAACACATTTGATTTAGTTTACAGGGTTAGGGTGACGTTTCTGTTCTTTAGGTAAATTTGTGTCTGGGTTAGAGGTTTATACCACTTTTCCAGTTTTCCTGTTTTTAATATTTGAACGGGCGACCGTATGTGAATTAGTTTAAAGTTGTACTTTGTGTTTCTGTTCTTTCGATGGAAAATTGTTCTTTGTGCCGTTACTTTCGATATAGATACGCTTTCCAGTTTGCCTGTATTCCCTAATTGGCGAGAGACACATGTGATTTAGTTTACAAAGTAGTTCTTTCCGTTTCTGTTCTTCTATTGGGAAACTGTTTCTAGTGATGTGGTGTGATATATCACCTTTCAGTTTTCCTGTTATAATAATTGAGCAGGCGACATGTGTGACGTGAATTAATTTTACAAAGTTTTGCTTTGCGTTTCTGTTATTCTTTCGATGGAAACTTGTTCCTGGCACAATACAGTGCTATATCTTTCAGTTTTCCTGTATTACCATTGATCAGTGACACACATGTGATTTAGTTTACACAGTAGTGCTTTGCGTTTATGTTCTTTCATTGGAAACTTGTTCTGTTGGGAATAAGTTAGCGTTAGAGTTAGGTTAGAGGTTGGGTTAGGTTTAGGGTTAAGGGTTATATCAATTTCCAGTTTTCTGTTTTAATGTTTAGACAAGCGACACATTATGTGATTTATTTCACAATGTTATTCACATTTCACTTCTTTAGATTAAACTTGTTCACTTTGCCGTACAGGTCGATATATCACTTTTCCAGTTTTTCCTGTGTCGTAATTGAGCTAGCGACACACATGTGATTTATTTTTACAAAGTTGTACTGGACAACGTTTATGTTCTTTAGCTTGGATTCCTCTTATCTAAGGAACAAGGTTAGTTAGGTTGGGGTTAGGGTCAGGAGTTAGGGTTAGAGATAGTTTAGGGTTAGGGTTAGTGTTGGGGTTGGGGGTTAGGGTTAAGTTTAGAAGGTTAGGTTTGAGTTACTGGCTTAGGGTTAGGGTTAGTGTTATATCACATTTCATTTTTCTGTTATAATAATTAGACAAGAGTAACACGAATGTGAATTAGTTTAAAGTTGTGCTAGCGTTTCTGTTCTTTCGATGGAAACTTTTTTCTTTAGTACATTTCGACTATATATCTTTTTCATTTTCCTATTTTCCTAATTGAGCAGGCACGACACATTTGATTTAGTTTACAAAGTTGTGCTTCCACGTTTCTTTTCTTTTGGAAACTTGTTTCTGTGCTGTACAGTGTGATATATCACTTTTTAGTTTTCCTGTTATAATAAACTTTGAACAAGTGTCACATATGTGAATGTTTACAAAAATTGTGCTTTGCATTTCTATGTTCTTCGTTGGAAACTTGTTCCTGTGCTGTACAGTCTTGAGATAACACTTTTCAATTTCTGTATTCCTAATTGGTAGTGCTTTTACATGTGATTTAGTTTACAAAGTAGTGCTTTGCGTTTATGTTCTTCCGTTGGAAACTTGTTCATTAGGAACATGTTAGGGTTAGGGTTAGGGTTAGGGTTAGGTTGAGGTTAAGGTTAGGGTTAGGGTTACGGTTAGGGGTTGGGGGTTAGAGTTAGGGTTGTAGTTGGTGTTAGGGTTAGGGTTAGGGTTAGAGTCTTAGGGTTAGGGTTAGGGTTATACCACTTTTCAGTTTCCCTCTTATTATAATTGAACAGAGCGTAGCAATTTGAATTAGTTTACAAAGTTGTGCTTTGTGATTCTACCATTTCTTGATGGACTTCTTGTTTCTGAAACTTGTCTGTGCTTAGATATAACACTTTTCGTTTTCCTGCATAATATTTGAGCAGGCGACACGTATGTGAATTAGTTTTACAAAGTTATCTTTCTGGGTTCTGTTCTTCGATGGAAACTTGTTTCTATGCCGCTGATCTTGAATAACACTTTTTTCCCGTTTTCCTGTATTCCCAATTGCGCGGCGACTTACATGGGATTCGTTTCAAAGTAGTGCTTTTCTTTTCTTTTCTTTGGTGGAAACTTGTTCCTCTGCTGTACATGTGATATATCACGCAGTTTTCCTGTATTCCTAATTGAGCCAGTGACAACACACATATGATTTAGTTTTACAAAGTAATTTTTTCACGTTTCTGTTCTTTCTGTGAAACTTGTTCTAGATTAGGAACAATTTAGGGTTAGGATTAGGGTTTGGTTAAGTTAGGGTTAGGGGTTAGGGGTTGGGGTTAGGGGTTATGGTTGGGGTTGGGGTTAGGAGTTAGGGTTGGGTTGGGTTAGGGTGCGTTAGTTGGGGTTAGGGTTAGGGTTAGGGGCTTAGGGTTAGGGTTAGGGTTATATAACATTTCAGTTTTTCTGTTATAATAATTGAACAGGCAACACGTATGTGAATTAGTTTCTAAAGTTGTTTCTTTGCTCTTCTGTTTTGATTGAAACTTGTTTCACTATTAACAGTACAGATCAGTCATATCCTTTCCAGTTTTACTGTTATAATAATGTAACAGAGCGACACACATTTAGTTAGTTTACAAATTTTGCTTTGTGTTTCTGTTCTTTAGATGGAAACTTCATTTCTGTGCCTTACAGTCTTGAGATAACTTTTCAAGTTTTCTATTCCCTAATTGGAGCAAGTAACCACATGTGATTTGTTTTACAAAGTAGTGATTTCGTTTCTGTTCTTTCGTTGGAAATGTTCTTTCAAAGTTAGAAACTTGTTTAGAGGTTAGGGTTAGGGCATATATCATTTCATTTTCTGTTACTAATAATTAAACAGGCAACCACGAATGAATTAGTTTACAAATTTGTGCTTTGCGTTTCTATTCTTTTCGATGAAAACTTGTTTCTTTGCTGTACATTTCGATATAACACTTTCCAGTTTTTCCTGTAACCTAATTGGCGAGCAAAAACATGTGATTTAGTTTACAAAGTTTACTTTGGGTTTCTGTTCTTTGGTGGAAATTTGTGTCCTCCTGTTCACGAAATCAATTTAGTTTTAGGGTTACGTTGAGTTTCGGTTTAGCGATACTTTTGGGTTATGTTTACACAGTTTAGGGTTCTGTTCTTTATGTGACTTTGGAGTTAAGGTTAAGGATATATTGCTTTTCAGTTTCTGTTATCCCAGTTGAACTGGCGACACAATGTGAATTCGTTTACAAAGTTGTTTTACTTTTCTGTTCTTTCGGTGAAAAACTTGTTTCTTTGCTGTGTTTCAATATATCGCTTTTCAGTTTCTGTATTCCTAAATGGTGGCAGCACACATTGATTTAGTTTACAAAGTTGTGCGTTGCGTTTATTTTTTTTTATTTTAGAAATTATTCCTTTTAGGAACAAGTTTTGGGTTAGATTTTAGTTGGGTTAAGTTGGGGGTTGGAGTTGGGTTAGGGTCAGGTTAGTGTTTAGGTTAGTTTGGGGTTAAGTTTAGGGGTTGGGGTTGATTAGGGGTTTGGGTTAGAGTTTAGGGTTATATACATTTTATTTCCTATTATAATAAGGGTTACAGGTTGAGTTAGTTGGGTAAATTTTAGGGTTGCGTTTTAGGAGTTTTGGTTAAGGTTTCTTTTCACATTTCATTTCTCTTATAGTTTAATTATATTCCTAATTGAGTGGTGACACATTTGATTTAGTTTACTAAGTAGTTCTTTGCTTTTCTGTTCTTCGATTTGGAAACTTGTTTCTGTGCTGTACAGTGTGATATATTCTTTCCAGTTTTCTGTATAATAATTGAGCAGGCAACACATCCGTTTAATTTACAAAGTTGTGCTTTTCTTTTTTTATTCGATGGAAATTGGTCCTGTGCACTACAGTTCAATAAATGCTTTTTCAATTTCCCTCTTTATAATTAGGTGAGGCAGGCCCATGTGTGGTAGTTTAAAAATTATATACTTTTCGTTTCTGTTTTTTCGATGACTGTTTCATGCGTAAACTGGAATAACACTTTTTCAGTTTTCCTGTATTCCTAGGTTAGGCAACCACACATATCAATTTTATTTTACAAAATAGTACTTTGCATTTCTGTTCTTTTGTCAGAAACTTGTTTCTGTGATGTACAGTGTGATATCCTCACTTTTCAGTTTTTCTGTTATCCTAATTGAATGATTTACACATTGAATTAGTTTACAAAGTTGTGCTTGCATTTCTGTTCTTTGTTGAAAAGCTTGTTCCTGTTTGTACAGTTCGATATATCCTTTGATTTTTTATTAATGGGGTTGAAGGTTGGGGTTGACATAATTATTTAGTTTACAAGTTAGAGGTTAGAGTTTATGTTCTTTTGGGAGTGGGGTTCTATTGCAGGCTAGGTTAGTGTTAGGGTTAGGTTATGTAGGGTTAGTGTGGGTTAGGGTTAGGGTTAGGGTTAGGGTTGAATTATGGTTAGGAGTTGGGGTTTAAAGTTTATTCATTTAATTTCTTTATAATAATTAGACAGGCGACGCATTATGTGAATTAGTTTTACAAGATGGTGCTGCATTTCTCTTCTTCATTGAAACTTGTTTCTCTGCCATAAACTATAGAGATATCACTTTTCAGTTTTCCTATATTCCTAATTACTTGAGGACCCCACTTGATTTAGTTTACAAGTAGTCCCCCCATCTATTCCCCCGTTTTCCACACTTGTTTCCTGTGCTTACAGTGTGTTCTTTAGTTGTAAAGTTTTATATTTCCCAAGTAATTAGTGGCACACATGTGATTTAGTTCACTTTTCAGTTTTCTGTTATGTTCTTTGAGCAGGCGACACATAGTAACAGATTAGTTTACAAGTTTAGGGTTCGTTTAGGGTTAGGGTTAGGGTTGGAAACTTGAGGGTTAGGGTTGCAGTTGAGGTTATATCACTTTTTAGTTTTCCTGTTATAATAATTGAATGGCACACGTATGTGAATTAGTTTTACAAAGTAGTGCTTTGTGTTCTGTTCTTTCAATGGAAACTTGTTTTCTTTGCCATACAGTTCTATATATCACTTTTCAATTTTCCTCTGTATAATAATTGAACAGCTGACACATTATGTGAATTAGTTTACAAAGTTGTTTGCATTTCTCTTACTAGTGACATTTCTGTGCTGTACAGTGCAAGATAACGCACTTTTCAGTTTTCCTGTATTCCCTAATTAGTGGCACGACACACATGATTCAGTTAAAAAGTTTATTCTTTGTGTTTCTATTCTTCTGTTTAGGCTTTATTCTATGCTGTACAGTCGTTGCCACCAGTTTTCCCTGTATTTCTAGTTGGTTAGGGGGCACACATGTGACCAATTTCGTAGTGCTTTGTGTTTATGTTCTTTGTTGGAAACTTGTTCCTATTAGGAACAAGTTAGGGTGAGGTTAGGATTTAGGGATAGGGTTAGTGTTAGAGTTAGTATTGTTAGAGGTTATGGTTAGGCTTAGGGTTAGGGGCTTAGGGTTAGGGTTAGGGATACATCAATTTTCAGTTTTCCCTATTATAATAATTAGAGCAGACTACACGTATGTAAGTTCTTTACAAAGTTGTGCTTGCATTTCTGTTCTTCGATGGAAACTTGTTTCCTGTCTGTACAGTGTGATATATCCTTTTCAGTTTTCCTGTGCAATAATTGAGCAGGTGACACATATGTGAATTAATTTTGAAGTTTTGGTTTGCGTTTCTGTTCACTCGTTGGAAACTTGTTCCTGTTAGGAACAAGTTAGGGATTAAATTAGGGTTAGGGTTAGGTTTAGGGTGAGGTTAGGGTTAGGGTTAGGGTTAGGGTTAGGAGTTAGGATTATTGATTGGTG